>PVLC010003611.1:0-33028 GCA_004027655.1 Graphiurus murinus
TTTTTTTTTTTTTTTGCGCTACTGGGGGTTGAACTCAGGGGCATTCTACCTCCGAGCTACACCCCCAGCCCTATTTTTTTATTCTTTATTTTTGAAACCGAGTCTCACTAAGTTGCGGAGTGCCTCACTAGGTAGCTGAGGCTGGCCGCGAACCCGGATCCTCCGGTCTCAGCCTCCCGAATGCTGGGATTACAAGCGTGCGCCACCACGCCCGGCTTCTCTTTCATTTTTTCTAATAATCCTCTTTCAGTTTGTGAATCTTCTAAGTTTCCACCCCATACACCTTTGCATATGCTTTTCCCTCCACCTAGCAAATGTCTTTCACCCCCACCTCTACCCTCCGCATACTTTAACCTACCTATCCTTCTGTTCTTAGTTTAATGGCATTATGCCAAATATCCTCTTTAGCATTGACTGATGACAATCATAATTTTGAAATAATTTGTGATTGTATAGTCAATGTCAATTTCTCCCACCAGATAAAAAACTTCATAAGGGCAGAGATTATGTCTTTTGTCCATTATCAAATCACCAAGACATACCATGGTACCTAACATTGGGATTCAATAAATATTTGTTAAATCAATTATCAAATACTCTTAAGTAAAAAATAGGCAAGACAACTGGAGTTGTCTATTAAGTGGATCAGTGTGACCTTCAAACGTACAGCTTGAATACACTGATGAGGTCGAATTCAGAATGAGATTTAAAGAGCAACTGAACAATGAGAAGTCTGACCGAAGGGGGCAGCAGTGACCATTTTCATTTTGCTATTCTTTGTCATTACTATTCTCCCAGTTCTAGGAAGACTTAGAGAATAACTGAAAAGGCTAGAAACAGCATATAATTAGATAAGAGAGAACTACAGTTGAAGCAGTTTGAAAATGTCAACAAAGGAGTGAGGTAAGCAAAGATATCATAAAGGAGTAGTCAACTTAAGCATGACCATATAATCATCTGAAAGTAATATTTGAACCCATAAATAAAGATGGTAATGGGCTAATAAATCACCTACATCTATTATGGAGAGCTAATTAGAAGAGAGCTGTGTTGCAATCAAAAGATAAGGAAGCAAATGTTAAACTACATCACTTAGATGGAATCAGTAAAATGCATATTATGGAAATTTCATAGAACCAACAACCTGGTTCCTTCAAAACATAAATTGTGCCAGGTGTATTTACCCATGTTTGTAATCCCAGTACTTGGGAGACTGAGACAGGAGGATTGCAGGTGGTGGCCAGCAACTGAGTGAGGCTCTCTGCAACTTAGTAAAACCCTGTTTTAAAATAAAATAGGGTTGGGGTGTAGCTCAGTGGTAGACTGCCTCTGGGTTCCATCCCCAGTATTAAATAAATAAATAGCAAGGGAAATATGAAGGAAGACTTTATAGAATAAAAGAAACTTAAAAGACAATCATAATGTGTTGCTTTGATTGGATCCTAGTTCAAGAAAACTAAACAGAGAAAATTAAAACAGTGGATATTTGGTAACATACAGAAATACATTAAACACTTTGGAGAGTGTGGTTATAGTATTATGGGTATGCTCCTAAAATGTCCTTTTTAAAGATTATACTGAAACATAAATTTCAGATGCCTGGTATTTGCTTCTAAATAATTCAAGAGAAGGTATATGGGTAATGGGGTAATGATATGGAAGCAACAAAATTGGCCATGAGTTAACAATTGCTAGAGCTGGGTATTGAGCACATTGGGCCTTCTTTTTTTTTTTTTTTTTTTAAATGCTTAAGATTTTCCATAACTATTTTTTAAAAGATAAGCTTTGGTCTCCAAGCATAGGATTTTCTGTCATATACTGTGTGTGTGTGTGTGTTACTGGGGATTGACCCAGGCGTGTTCTACCTCTGAGCTATTCCCCCAGCCCTTTTTAGTTTTTATTTTGAAACAGGGTCTTGAGAGACCTCAATCCTCCATCTCAGCCTCCCAAGTACTGGGATTAGAGGTGAGGACCACCATGCCTAGCTTCATTTACTTTAGATGACCTTGGTTAAAGTTTCCTGGTCTGAGTTCAGTGGATTTCAGGAAACCATGTGGTTCAGATTTAGGCAGATTAAGTGATACACCAAAAAGCCAGGGTTGAATATAACACAAGATACCACTTAAAATATGAAATAAGACTAGAGTAGATCTTTTCCAGGTGGCATTAGTTTCAAACATAAAAACTTAACATAAGTGATAATAAACTAAATGAGTGGTTGAGAAATATGTGTAATGTCCAAAGCAGTGTGTAAGAAAATGGATTCCAGTTAGGTGTGGTGGTGCACAACTATAATCCCAGTATTTGGGAGGTGGAGGCAGGAGGATGGCAGGTTCAAGACCAGACTCAGCAACTTAGTGAGACCCCGTTTCAAAATAAAAAAATAAAAATAGGGCTAAGAGTGTAGCTCAGAGGTAGAATGCCTCTGGGTTCAATCCCAAGCACAATACCCAGAGAGAAGGGGTGGGGGAGGGAGGACAAAAGAAAAGAAAAGATTATTCCATCAACTCTTCTAGGACACATGATTGGAGATTGAATGTCAAGGATAAAGCTATGCAGGTGTAAGATGACCAAACCTGAACATGAAATATTTGTTCCTAAGGAAAGAAAAGAATGTGTACATTACAGTAGTTGTGATTTTGCAAACGGACAGTCATTCAAATCTCTGCAACCTACTTCTGCCATCTCTCTTTCGTTCATTCTATTTCCTTCCTCTAACCAATCCAACATGCCTTAGAGAGTGGTAAAAAGGACCCGAGACAAAGCAGGAAGAGTGAGAGGTAATGTGAAGTGTTTGGAGGAACCCAATTAAACATTATTTCCCCCTCCGAATGAATCCTAGATTTAAGAAATACGGTAAATTGAACTGGACAACCAGCATGTATAGGTATACATGTACACATTGTACTCAGAAGACAAGTTGTTTGGATTGGATGCATGGCAGTGACCAGAATATTAAACTATAGACTGCTCTCTTTTTTTCCAGATCTCCTTAGCAATCCCCAAAGCACTAGGGCTTTTTTTTTTTTTTTTTTGCTGGCACATATACCAAAAATTTAAACTGCCAAGCACTTAATGTATAAACATATATATATGTATATAAACACATGCAAAAATAAAACGCCAGGCATTTCATATGTGACATTCTTTTTTTGTATTTTATTAAGAGTAAGACCATGTGAGGCGAATAGAGTGCATTAAGGAGAAAAAGAGCGAGTTCTAGCAAGGAGTGAGTGGTTGGAGCAGTTAGAGTCAGAGTAACAGGGTAGCAACTGCGGCTTTCTAGAGAAGCCGAGAGGCCGCACTGAACAGTGCTCCGGAGTCCGCCCTTCTCCACGCCCGCGACCCCAGCCTCCGAGAGGCCACAAGGGCGGAGGCTGATCCCACTAACGTGGACGTTAAGCCAGCCTCCCCCAAGCCCAGCTACCTCGCCTTTAATCGAGAATCGAGAGTTCTTTCTTTCCCTCCGAGGACCTAACCTCACCTCCGGGCAGCACCCCAGAAGGAGGGGCGGCAGGCGTCCGGGTGCACCCGCCGGGGCGTGGCGGGCTGGAACAGGTCCAACTCCCTGCCCAAGTCAAGGGGCGGGTAGAAAGATGATGCGCACCAATCATAAGGTAGACGTGGAGGACGTCCCCCCTCAGGACCAATAAGAGAATTCGTGGGCGGGGCCGAGGGCGCGGGTTCGCTCCTGGGGTTTAAACCTCGGGTGCCCCGGCCGTTAACGGCAGGCTGGCGTGTGTGCGGCCTGTGCGCCTGCGCAGGTGCGCTAACCGAAAACTGCGGTGCGGTGCGGTGGTCGCGGGCGGCGGGACTGCAGGTGGCGAGCGGACCTAGGCGAGGCGGTGAGCTGGGCCAAACCCGGAGCGGTGGGAACAGGGAGATCGTGCTCCTTTTCCCTCGGAGGCGAACGGCAGGAGGCGGCTTCTCTCCGCCGTCCCGCACCCCTGTCTCCGGGACGCGTGTGCGGTGCGCCGTGGCCGCAGCCCTCGAGGTCACAATGTGCGCGGCCCTCGCAGGCCGGGCCGGGGCGGTGCAGGCGCGGGCCTCGGCGGCGCGACCCGGGGCTGGTGCAGGAGGAGCCGCCGTCGGGCGCCGCCCTCCGGACTTGTGGATGGAACCGGGGAGAAAGGTGTTTGCCTAGTGAACTCGATGGCCGCAGAGGGAAAATAAACCTTTTTTATTATAAAAAGTTATACGATCTAATAATGCAAATAAGAACACTAGGAAAACCTTTTTGGTTGTTAAGATTTTTCTCAATACCAAGCTGCCGCTGAGAATGTGAATACTTACACTCTGTAGCGGGGCGCAGTTTTTCTCGAGGGCAGTTATTTTGAATTAGAATTTAAAATTGTATCATAATTCCTAAGGCATAATCCACTTCCAGGAATTCATTCGAAGATCATATTGGAAAAGAATGTAGAAATATATGTATATGTACGTTTTTAGAAATAAATCAAAGCAGTAAGTACGTATAGAGGAGGAAGAAAATACTTGGCAGTCTACCAGCCAGATAACCATCAAAACAGTATTCACATGTGCTGTTTACTTCAGTTATATTAATTATGAATACATACCTTATTTACATTATAAAATGCATTTGCTTTACTCTAATTGTGTATCACGAATAAGCAAATCGTGCCTTATTCAGTAATGTGCCAGAGGACATGTTTCTATGTCATATGTAAATGTGCAGTACCATTTTTAATGAATGAGTGGTATTTGTTGCTATGATTGTACTATGCTGTATATTATTTAGCCATTTGCTATGGCTAATTATGCTATATATTATTTAGCCAATCCCCTAATGGTGGACATTTATGTTTCCAATTTCTTCATAATCATAAAATAGTACATTAGTGGTCACTTGTACACATACATGCATTCTTGTTCAATGTTAACTCCTTCGAGTAAATTCCTGGAAGTGGATAAGGCTTTAAAAATTATGGTACAATTTAAATTCTAACTAAATGTCAAATTGCCTTCTAGAAAAATTGAGTGCCCTGAACACAGAGTACTAAACATACTTATTTCTTCACTCTCATCAGCCCTGAGTATTAAAAAAAAAAAAAAAAATCTTAGAATCTAAAAGTGTATCCTATTACAGCCATTTCTCCCAATTTGTTGTCTCTTTGACCGTATTATGGTGGTGTTTGCTTTAATGGTAGGGGGTTTTAATACTGATTCTTTAAGCTGCGTGCTTAACCAGCTGTGGTAGAGGAATTTTTATAACTGCAGTAGCCTCCCTGTAATGCTTAGAATCTATAGACCCAACTCCTCTATCGGCATTAAAATTCCTCCTCTTCCCCCCTTGAAATCCTTTTAGTTGCCACTAGCTAAACCTGAAATGCTCAAGTCCCATGTAAGTTTTGAAGAAAAGATAGGTATTTTGGTCAATACTGTCATGTTTATCTACAAAATATAAGTTGCTCTAGTTTCTATATGCTAGTTTAAGTTCCTCTCTAAGAGAAAAGACTGTCAAGTCTGTTTTAGAAAAGACTGACAGTGACCTTATTAAAGTTTGCATTTTACTATTTGCAAACATGTATTTTCACATGTTCAAGGGAAAAAAATGAGTCTGACATAATTTAAACAAAGGAAATAACACTTTAATCATTGTATAGTATAATATACATGCCATTAAAAAAATCTCATATTGAAAATCCTTCTAGCCCAGAGTCCACAAAGCACTATGTGTATATATAATCTCATTTAAACTTCACAACCTGTTGAAATAATTCCTTGGTAGTTTGTTTTTGGTTTTTTTTTTTTTGGTTTTGGGGGTTTTTGTTGTTTTGTTTCTACCTCCAAGCTACAATCCCAACCCTGTTTTATTTTGAAACAGGGTCTCACTAAATTGAAGCTGGCTGCAAACCTGTAGTCCTCCAGTCTCAGCCTCTCACATACTAGGATTATAGGTGTGCAACAAATTCCAAAGGTTGACCCATAGTAGGGATTAAATGTTAGAAAAAAAGTAGGACTTAGACCTTACTTTGTCCATGTTTAAAATGAAAGGAATTAGCAGGGCGTGGTAGCACACGCCTGTAATCCCAGTACTTGGGAGGCTGAAACAGGAGGATTACAGGTTCAAGGCCAGCCTCAGCAATTTAGCATGACCTTGTTTCAAAATGAAAATTAAAAGGGGCTGGGAGTGTAGCTCAGGTAGAATGCCCCTGGACTCAACCCTCAGTTTAAAAAAAAAAAAAAAAAACCTCTGATAAATAACAAGTAATTTTGTTAAGATACATTTGGGAGCTTCTCATTTGCTCCATCTGTTATGACTGTCTTGACTTTTCCTGATTATCAAAATTGAGGTTACTAAATCTTTACTCTCCTGGATTTGACAGCATAATCTAGTCAACCTGGAAAGGATTTTACTTCAAATCTGAGACCCTGGTCCTTTAACCCTTTGCTTCTACAGAATCTCCAGCATATAGCTCATAGTGGGTTTTTTTGTTTTTGTTTTTTTAAGATGAGGAATGATTTCTTAAACTCTATTTTTCTCTTCTAGGCTATTTTTAAACTCAAATACTAGTGCCAATTATCACAGTACATGAACTAAGGTAAGAACTTTGGTTTGTCCTTACGTATTTAAGGATATTCTACCATGCTCCATTATTTCACTAAAAATAAGAGGTTCTGGACATCTAAATTAAAGGAGAATCATGTTTTAAGAACATTCAGGAAATTATTAAGTATTGGTAGGTCCCCCAAATTGACAATGACTCAAAATCCAGATCTGGATCATACAATTGGCTATTTTAAATAAGTTTTGCATCACTATCTTCTCATATGAAATATGGTGATATTTCTGGTCCTATTGAGCTTCCCTACAAAGGTAAGCATGGTTCACATTGAGCTTTTATATACTTAGAAAGATAAGCATGGTTCATATTGAGCTTCTGTACACTTAAGAAAGGTAAGCATGGGTCACATGTGTAGAGCCTTAATAGACTTTTCTCAAAGGGCTTAGATTTTATGACAGATCACTGAAAACAATTTAAGATACATAGAATTGTGTAGCAAAACTTTTTCTCTGCAACATCAGTTTTCTATGTATACATCAGTATTGTTTCTAAATGTTGAATGTGTTCCTTATATTTTAACTAGAGGTTTAAGATAGAATCCTTTATTTGTATACTTGGGAGTCCTGAACATAAGTTAGGAGCAAATTATGATTGGTAAATAAAACTTTGGATTTCATAAACTTGTAAATGTCAATAACATACTCTATAGTAATGATTATTGAAGAAATTCATTTGAAGCAAATGAGTTCATTTGTTACAAAGGAAAATGTATTATTAAGGAACTTTGAACTTTTAAATAGTTTGTGAATATTTTGAGGGTCACCTACCAGCTGTATTTTGAGAGCAAGCAAAGCCCCACTTCATTTTCCTATCTCAGTATGTAGTACCATCATCTATTCATTTGCTCAGATCTGAAACCTAGGAGTTATCCCAAAGCCTCCCTACTCTCTTAACTCCATATTCACTCAGATTCCTGCTGCTTCTGCTTCCTTAATCTCAAATTCATCTACTTCTCTCCATTCTCCTTACAACAAATCAACTCCTGGCCATCCTCCTATTTCCCTGATCACTCCAACACACTTACTGGTCCCATTGCCTTCATTCTTGCCCTTTTCCAATCCACCATATACCCAGAGAAAAAGTTTTGCTACACAGTTCTATGTAGCTTTTAAATTGTTTTCAGTGGCCCCTCATAAAATCCAAGCCCTTCGAGAAAGACCTATTAAAGCTCTACAAATGTGACCCATGCTTACCTTTTTTTTCTTTTGCGGTACTAGGGATTGAACTCAGGGGCGTTCTACCACCAAGCTATACCCCCAGCCCTGTTTTTTATTCTTTATTTTGAAACTGGGTCTTACTAAGTTGCAGAGGGCCTCACTAGGTAGCTGAGGCTGGCTGAGAACCTGGATCCTCCGGTCTCAGCCTCCTAAATGCTGGATTACAAGCGTGCGCCACCACGCCCGGCTCCATGCTTACCTTTCTAAACTACACTTTTGCGACTCTCAAGCTATACTAAAGCAATTATCTCGAGTGTACATACTACAATCTCTAACCTTTTATACAAACTGCATCTTCTACCACTTTAACTGGCTCCCTTTGGTCTGCAGTATTTAGCTTGAATATCTCCTCTGTAAGACCTTTCCCTAAACCACTACTCCAGAGGTTAGCAAAACAGTGGCCCATAAGCTGAGTGTTTTTTGCATTTCTAAAAGATTGTTAAAAAATATGCAACAGATCATGTGTGTCTCAACATTGCCTAAAATATTTAGTCCTTCACAGAAAGTTTGCCAACTTCTGCACTACATTTATGTACCTCATCAGAAAAGGTACTATGCCTTATTCAGTTAGGCAGATTCCAGGTAATATCATGCCTGGCATAAAACAAGTTATCTAGTCCTAAACTAATAATATTTGCCTAATATTTTAAAATTCTGTTTTACGGCCAGAGGCAGTGGCACACAATCTGTAATCCCAGTACTTGGGAGGCTGAGACAGGAGGATTGTAGATTCTTTGCCATCCCCAGCAATTAAAGGAAACCTTGTTTCAAAATACAAAAATTAGAAAGGGTTGAGGCTGTAGCTTGGAGATAGAATGCCCTTGGTTCAATCCCCAGTTCAAAAAAATTTTTTTCTGTCTTAGAAAATAAGACAGGCAAAAATCTTTATAAGAATTCAGATGAGACAGAATTAGGCTTTAATGAATTTGAACACAAGGCACAGGTTTTCAAGTGCACATAAATTACAGTTGCTCTCCCAGCCCAAAGCCTACAATATAGACTGAATCCAGGGCACTTTGCCACTGAGCTGCATCTCCAGCCCTTTTTATTTTTAAATTTTTTTCAAGATAAGGTCTTGCTAAGTTGCCCAGGCTGGACTCAAGTTTGCAATCTTCCCGCCTCAGCCTCCTAAATAAATGGAATTATAGGCATGCACCATTGATGGTTGATTTTTGCTTCTTTTAATCCTCTGGACAGAGATCAGAGAACATTTTAATACTTTCCTGTTTAAGCAAGAACTTTCTTAATCAAGCCATATAGTCTTTATATTTTATAGAGTTGATCATCATTTAGTTTTTTTTTTTTTTTTTTTTAAAGCTGAGCATCAGACTTTTTAGGACTTCTTAGAAATGAATTCTTCCTACCCACCTAGCATTAGCTGGTTTTTGCTACATAGATCCTGAGTTATCTATGATTAAATGAAGCTTTTAATTTCTGCATCTACACAGACTCTCTTGGGTGGTTTCTCCAAAATAATATTCTCTTCTTCTAGTGTGTCATTAGAGTCCTTTTTGGCTTTTGATTCTTCCTTATGGAATAAATTTGGGTGTTCAATACGCCCTCTACGTACAAAATGCTGGATCCGGGATTCCAGTCCTTGGCACTTAGGACGATCCATGAGGGGCCTATATGTGCGCATTTTCACTCCTTCTACAAAGGCACTGGTCTGCTTTATAACAGAGGGCTTAATGTTTCTCCATTCTATTGCTCCATCCATCTTTGTTCCTGTCCCACAAGGTAACAGAACAGAGTCCAGTCCTTGTAGCATACTATACAACATTTGAGTTTTGACAGCATGATTAGCCCATAGTTGTTGTAGATGAGTAACATTGAACTCCTGAACTTCCTGATCGTAGATCCATGTGATATTTTCAAACTTACAGTCATATAAGACTAGAGGAAATTCCACAGCCATACTAGAGGAAAAGAGAAGAAATAGTATGAATACACAACCATTCAGTAGTTCTTTTTAAAAACTGGTTTAAAAAGGGGGATAAAGCCAGGCATAGGTGGTGCGTACCTATAATCCCAGGATTTGGGAGCCTGAGACAGGAGGATCATAGGTTCGAGTCCAGCCTTAGCAATTTATTAAGACTCAGCAACTCAGTAAGGCCCTGTTTCAAAACAAAAATAAAATAGTACTGGGGATATAGCTCAAAGTGGAATGTCCCTGGGTTCAATGCAAGTGCCACAAAAAAATAAATAAAAAGGGGTATAAGCCCACTGGTTTCAATAATAATCGCTAAGAAAATCCAACACTGTTGAACAATACTATTTTATTATATATTTCTTTTTTTGATAATACTGGAGATTAAACCCAGGGATGTTCTACCTCTAAGCTACACCCCCAGCTCTAGTTTTTATTTTGAAACAGGGTCTCACAAAGTTGTTGAAGGCCTTGGTAAGTTGCTGAGGCTGGCCTCAAACCTAGGATCCTCCTGTCTTCGCCTCCCAAGTACTGGGAGTATAGGTATACACCACCACACCAGACTTACAATTTTTTAAAAAAGAAATGCAACAAACCATGGATTCGTTTGATCTGTATTGGGTGTCAGTGGTAAGGAATAATCTAGAAGTGAGTTGACATGGTTCTGGTTCTATCACACTGCTATAAAATAAAAACACCTGGTAGTACTTACCCAGATTCGTTAATGGCATTCTCATAGCTTGAGAGTGAATTACTGGTATCTATCTGACCTCAGCCTGTCCTCAAAAGAGACTTCTATTTTCTGTCCTACCTTTTCAGAAGCTGTAAAAAAACAGTAGTAGAACTACTCGGTAATACAAAAAAAGCAAGATTTAATATGAATAGTACGGATATTCGATATTCATGCTTTAATTTCACCAGAACCTAAAAGTAATACCTGTTTAACATAAATTCAGAAGCAAAAAATGATGTGGGAATGAATGTCCTTTATCTAAGGAACATGTTCCAAACACCCGTTTTCCTTACTAATGGGATAGAATAATGAGAATTAGAATATACTGCTCCCTCCCACATCTTCATACTATTCTACAAGTTAGATAAAAAGTTTCATGAAGGCAGAATCAGTGACTTATTTAGGCAGTCCTGGGGGAAAGTAGGATACACTATTTTGGTTTAGTTTAACTTACCTATATTGAGGTTTCTGGGGATTTTTCTCTATGTTCAGCAACTCATCAATAATCTCTGGTTTCTCCATTCCTTGGCCAATCAGAAAGAGAATAGCCATCATACAGCGGACTTGATGATAAAGGAATGCCTGGCCAATAACTTCAAATTGACATAACTGAAAAGGTTCTTGCCATCTCTCCTCACCCAGGTTATGGCCCACTTGCTGTACTTGAGCAGACAGAATAGTCCTCTGAAAATTAATCACTCCATTGGCCACATCCATTTTACACAAGTTTCTGAAATCATGGGTGCCAACATACTTCTGAGCTGCATAATTCATGGTTACAATATCTAAATCAGCACAAGGGAAAAAGTAGCGGTAAGTCCGCTCAAGACAGCTAAACCTAGCACTGAAATTGGGTTCTACAGGGGCCCAGGCCAGTACACGGATGTCTGGAGGGAGTACCCGATTGAGAATGTGGGTATAACGGATTTCTTTAGCAGCATCATTGGTGTCATCTTTTAAATTAAGATCCTCTGAATCACTGCCCCTTGGAAACTGAGAGCGTAGATCAAGAGAAATCACCTGTGGAATTAGAGAGAGTGTTTTAGAGATACAAATAATCTCAATACTGAGTATATACACCTACATACTCTAGTATTGCTTCAAGAACAGTATTCTGGCCCTTACCTGTCCAAAGGCACTAACTCCTTTGTCTGTTCGTCCACACCTGTGATAGTTGGATGTCTGTCTACTTTCTACAAGTCGAGTCTTGGTTAAAGCCTCAAATAGTTTCTCTTCAATGGTATTGTTTGTGTTTTCCTGACTAGCAAAGCCTTGATATCCCCAGCCCAGATAGGCAATTCTTAAGGCTACGTGTCTTCGGCCATGAGCACTGAAATCAAATGCACGCTTAGCTTTTCCAGATACTGAAGAATTTTCTCTGTTTGAATCTTTGATATTGTTGGCCTGTTCTTTCTTAAGTCTTTCCACCTCCTGTTCCAGTTCTTGTACTCTTTTTAGGAGTTTCTCAATCTGGTTTCTGTCTGTGTCATTTTCAGCCATGATATAACCCCAGGAACAAACAAATCATACAGGTCCACCCTACCTGGAAGAAAGCAGGAGGATACGACAATTTCAGTGCTAGTTCCTTTGGTGCTGTCAATATCATTATGTTGAAATAGTACCTAAGATTTAATTTGATGCTTGAAGAGTACCTCCTTTGCTTGCCCAGAGATGGAAAAACTAGTTTAATTATTGTTTTGGTTTTTTTCTTTTTAAAAATTGGGGGCAGTGTATAAATTTCATTTCTCAATATGATTGAGGCTGGGCGTGGTGGCGCACGCTTGTAATCCCAGCATTTGGGAGGCTGAGTCCGGAGGATCTGGGTTCGAGCCCAGCCTCAGCTACCTAGTGAGACACTCCGCAACTTAGTGAGACCCTGTTTCAAAATAAAGAATAAAAAAAAAAAAAAGTAGGGCTGGGGGTATAGCTTGGAGGTAGAATGCCCCGAGTTCCATTCCCAGTACCAAAATATATATATATATATATGATTGAGGACTCATATTACTAATATTTTCCCCTATAACATTTCCTGTTTATTTCTCATTACATTTGTCCTTTTTTTGTACAGGGGATTTTAAATATTTTTATTTTATTTTATTTTGCGGTACTGGGGATTGAACTCAGGGGCATTCTACCTCTGAGCTATACCCCTAGCCCTATTTTTTATTCTTTATTTTGAAACAGGGTCTCACTAAGTTGCGGAGTGCCTCACTAGGTAGCTGAGGCTGGCTGCGAACCCGGATCCTCCAGTCTCAGCCTCCTGAATGCTGGGATTACAAGCGTGCGCCACCACGCCCGGCTTAAATATTTTTTATTTTAAAACAGGGTCTTGCTAAGTTGCTGAAGCTGGCCTTGAACCTGCAATCCTCCTGTCTGAGCTTCTCAGGTCCTAGGATACCTCACCCGGATTGTCCAACATTTTCAATCAATAAGATTTCTTTATGTGGGCTGTTTATGACTATTCCTGAGTTCTGTCTTCCAGATTTTTGGGGGTTTTTTTGTTTTTTGGGTTTTTTTAGATAAAATAAGCAGCTTACATGTTCTATCATCTAATACTTTGTTCTGTTTTAAAGGTGGCACAATAGAAGCTAGTCTAATTGAAGAAATAGTATCAATTATTGTATTTCACATTGGAAGCAGAACCTGGAAATAAGATTTACTTTAAGCAGTTTTGATGGCAGAAAAAAGGTAATTAAGAGTCATCTTTTGTAAGCCAAATTTAATGTATATTCAGATAAAAAGATTTTCTCTACCCCTAACAATTCCAAGAATCAGTCTGATGTAATTTAGAGGTTGATGTTCGTTATATTTCAGTAATCTATAGAACAACTATACTATATCCTTAACTCATCATCCCAGATGGGGAACACCTATAAAAGCTTCAGTGTGTAATATGTAGTTATATTATAGCATAACAATCATAATAATACTAATTAGTATAATACATATAAGCTCAACATTGTGATTTTCTACCTATTTTAATGCACCTGGGCCAATTTCATTGAAATATACACAAAATTGAAAACGTGGGACTTAATGGGTTAAGACTGAGACAGTTCTAGACTATTACTGATGGTTACTTGGTTATATAAGGTCATCTCCGTATCTATTCTAAGGCTGATTTATGTCATCTAACTCTATAGAACTCAGAAACTAGGAAATTTTTTTAAAAATGTGATTACTTAAAAATAAAAATTCAAGCAGGTTGTGGTGACACACACCCATAATCCTGGTACTTGGGAGGCTTGAGACAAGAGGATCACAGGTTCAAAGCGAGCATCAGCAACTTAGCGAAGCTCTCAGCATCCCAGTGAGAGACCCTGTTTCCAAATAAATAAAATAGGGTGGGCTGGGGTTGTAGCTCAGAGGTAGAATGTCCCTGGGTTCAATCCCTAGCACCATGAAAAATAAATAAATG
This sequence comes from Graphiurus murinus, assembly GCA_004027655.1. NCBI lineage: Eukaryota > Metazoa > Chordata > Mammalia > Rodentia > Gliridae > Graphiurus > Graphiurus murinus. Next base: position 13,883 of record PVLC010003611.1, read on the forward strand.
AAATAAAAATTCTTGGGCTGGAGGTACAGCTCAGGGGTAGAGCACTTACCTAGCAAGCATGAGGCCCTGGATTCAGTCAGCCCTGCAAAATGAATGATTTGAGTGAATGAATGAATTTTAAAATTCTTCCCAGCAAGGTGAACAGCAGCAAACTAAGAAAAAAATGAATTATGGCAAAGGGCTAACTTCTTAAATATATAACTTTCATGAATATACAATCAGTTTTAACAAAAAGATCAAGAAAAAGTCCAACAACCTAAGAGGTAAGTGGTCAAAGCCAAGTATATGAGAAGTTTTTCATCTTGACAACAAGGATGAAAAATTTGAAAGTATACCACTTTTGAAAGTGGACAGAGAACCCAGTTCTATTAATACACTGTTGATATAACTTTCTTTAGAGGTAAACATTTTGGCAGCAACTATCAAAACTGAACACACATATTTTGAACTTACTTCTAGAAATTTAACCTACACAGCATGTAAAACTTGCAAGATACTCATTGTAACTGGCTTTTTAACAAGTGACCATAAACCTAAATTATGTTAATAAGAGGCTGGTTGAGCAAATTGTTACCTCTATGCACTGGAATTCAGTACAACCTTAAACAAAATAAAGTCTTTAAACTCTAGAAGTCTTGTACTATGCTTCTTTATATAGTATAAAAAAGTACATGGGAAATTATACAGAAATCATAAACTGCCTTTGAGAATGAGATTTGGTCAAAGGGGAAATCCTTATAATTATCATATATATGAGTTAGTTTTTCAACATAAAGATACAGGGACACAAAAGGTAGTAAGCAATACATATCCTACATCCAGTCAGGAAACTAACACTGGGAATTTGACCAGTTGATTTGGGTACCAAAAGTTATCTGTGTCAGAGTACTAGAATGAACAGATTTACCTTGGCAACTGAAGATGTGTTAAAAAATTAACTAAAGCAGAAGGAGCATACCTATGCATACATATGTGTGTGTGTGTGTGACAGCACAATACTGCTTTTTTAATGGTTCTTAAGGTTCAGTTGCTCTTGTGATTAAAAGCAAGGACTCAATATGAAGCCAGACTGCCTGAGTTATAATTCCAGCTCCACTACTTACTAACTGTGTAACACTAGACAAGTTATTTAATTTCTGTCCCTTGTGTTACTCATCTGTAGAAAGGAATTAATCCCACAGTTGTGAGGATTACATGAATTAATGTTAAGCACACAAAATAACGCTAGGTATAGAGAGTACCCACTAAACACATTACATAATATAAACTAAGCAGTATGCCCCATAAAATGTACACTTTTTGAGTTTTCTTATGCTAGAATTCACCCGTCTTATCAGAGCTACTTAATGTGGCAAGGCAATAGAAAGTAGGAGAGAATAAGAGTGGAAATGACCACCAATAAAAAAAAATATTTAAAAAGAACCCAAGTAGTAAGTTGTGAAGAGATGAGTTAATGCCCTCTAAACTGTTCTGATACTATCTGTAATGACCTTTATCTTACTATAATTATTGAATTTATAATTGCCTTAGCCATTCTTTCCTGACTATAAAATTGAGACAAGGAAATGAGCAGTTTATTAGATGAAAATTTATCAGAAAACTGACCGATGTTATTATCTCTTGCAGACAGTTCTACGGTGTAGGGGGAGCAATGCAGGAACTTATAGGACCCGATGGACAAAAATGGGCCAATATGGATCCACAAGAACGAATGTTAGCAGCTGCTACAGCTTTGACCCATATTTGTGCAGGGCAGGGTGAAGGAGATTTCAGGAGAGAAGCCCAGTCTCTCCAATATGATCCCTACAGTAAGGCCTCAGTAACCCCAGGGAAGCGACCTGCTCTTCCTGTGCAGCTGCAGTACCCACATACGGAAAGTCACGCCACTTCAGAAACAGTCTCAGAGGCCTCCCAAAAACTCCGAAAGCCAGTGATGAAGAGAAAGGTGCTGCGTAGAAAGCCAGGTGGGGAAGTATTAGTGACAGATGAGTCAATTATCAGTGAGTCAGAATCTGGCACAGAAAGTGATCCAGATCTCTGGGACTTAAGACAAAGGCTGATGAATCTGCAATTCGAGGAAGATAGGGAATCCCCAGTTGATATTTCACAAAAATTTAATCTACCACACGAATACCAAGGAATTTCAAAAGATCAGCTCATTTGCTATCTACAAAGAGATGGAATGGGCCCTCCGGCTTATGAACAAGACCTAATTGTTGCCAGCAGACCCAAGTCCTTTATTCTCCCAAGGCTGGATCAATTAAACAGAAACCGGGGCAAGACAGATCGAGTAGCCCGATATTTTGAGTACAAAAGGGACTGGGACTCAATGCGGTTACCTGGTGAAGATCATAGAAAGGAGTTGCGCTGGGGTGTCCGAGAACAAATGCTTTCCCGAACAGAACCCCAATCTAAGCCTCAACACATATATGTTCCAAACAATTACCTAGTACCGACTGAGAAGAAAAGATCTGCTCTTCGGTGGGGTGTTCGTTGCGACCTTGCAAATGGTGTCATGCCCAGGAAGCTTCCCTTCCCTCTTTCTCCTTCCTAAGTTCTTTCCTGTCTCTCCATAGGATTGTTTAGGTTAGCCTGATTCCTTATAAATACAAACAACTGACTTGAAAAGCCCACAGAACATTAGATGGAATAAGGAGCACCCACCATTGGTCTTTCCTAGCTGTCTATCACAGAGATATCAGATACCACTTAACTTCCAAATTGCCTCTTCCGTATGCAATTATGAGAGAATCATGCTAGAGAAAGGAAACCTATCTGGTCTTTGTATTTTGTCAAATTAGTACCATTTTCTGCTCAATAGCCTTTTACCTTGAGCCAATATAAACTTATGTTTTAATGTGTTTTTAAAGTTGGTGAATATTAAGCCTATTAAAAGTTTTGGAAATCTGTGAGACTTATTTTTATTAAATACTTCCCAAAGATGACCTAGGCTATGATTCTGCTTCTGATCATACTCTCCATTGCACTCTCATCTAAGAGCCAAAAGGATGGAACAAAAACCTACTTTTATACAGTCCTAAAGGATGGCACAGATAATCCTCCATGCCTAAAGGAATATAGCAAATCCAGGTAACTGTAAAATGCTTTTTAATAGATGCTCTTAAACAGTATTATATAAGATCCTGACCCAAGTTTTGTTTCAGAATTATTTTAATGATACATTGCCCACCAGTTGTCACTTCTGTAATGCCATGCTTTTTGTAATTCACTGCATGTTTCCTTTGGAATTATGCCTGTCACTAGAAAGCTATTCCTACCTTCAATAGAATTTGGAAATATCTGGAATCAGACATAAACATAATTACTAAAGTTGAATCGTCTGGGTACAGATCAAAATACTACTTGTATTTTGTTCACCTTATACTGAAACTGACATTCTGGATATTTCTAGTCCAATGAAAAACATCTAAAATCTGGAAGTTGTCAGTTTTAGCATTTGAGAGCACAAGGGTAATGGCAGAAATAGCTTGCCTGTTCAAGGAAAAAAAAAATGTGAATGACTAACAATTACTATCCACTAAAACACATTTTCTGCAAAATATTTGAGGCTACATAATACATTAATTACTAGGCATTTATCAGGAAGAGAAGTAATCAGTGACTCAGATATGTGCAGAACATATTCACTGCAAATAAGTGAAAACTGCCCCCAAAGTAGCAGGTGTCTAAAGACTAGAATACCAGGGAAGCTAGTGGAAATTGTGAAGTAGGTAAAGCAAATAGATTGTAAACCATACAGCACGATCTCAAGTCATTTACTCATACAAACAGCACAGGGAAAAACCAACTTAGGATAGTGGGATTAAAAGTAAGTTTTTATACCTTAGTTCTTCAAAATTATTTTGTGTGTGTGTGTGTGTGTGTGTGTATGGTACTGAGGATTGAACTCGGATATTCTAACTCTGAGCTGTACCCCCAAACCTATTTTATCTTTTATTTTGAAACATGGTCTCACTAAATTGTGGAGGGCCTCATTAAACTGCTGAGGCTGTCCAGAAACCTATGATCCTCCGGTCTCAGCCTCCCAAGTACTGGGATTACAGGCCTGTGTCGCCAAGCTCAGCTCTTCCATGGTATTTTTTACAGCAGTGATTTGCCTTTATCTGTATCTTAAGGTCCAAATTACATCAAAAAGTTGTCCATCTGGGCATGGTGGCACAGGCCTTAATCCCAATAGTTGGGAGGCTGAGACTGGAAAATGACAGGTTTGAGGACAGTCTCAGCAACCTAACAAGACCTTGTTTAAAAACAAAAAGGGGAGCCATGGGTGGTGGCTCACGCTTGTAATCCCAGCATTTGGGAGGCTGAGACCGGAGAATCTGAGTTCGTGGCCAGCCTCAGCTACTTAGTGAGGCACTCCGCAACTTACTGAGACCCTGTTTCAAAATAAAGAATAAAAACTAGGACTGGGGGTGTAGCTCGGAGGTAGAATGCTCCTAAATTCAATCCCCAGTATCGCAAAAAAAAGGGGGGGGGGTATAGCAAGGAGGTAAAATGCCTCTGGCTTCAATCCCCAGTATACACACACACATTCTCAAAGTGATTACTCTAGTTAAACCCCCTATTAGCTGAAGAATCAGGCCAGGGGGTGAGTGGTCATCAGGCAGATTTATGGTAAAAAGGACTTAAGCCCTACACTTTTTTTTTTTTTTTTTGGTGGTGGTGGTGATGGTACTGGGGACGGAACCCATAGGCATTCTACCTCCAAGCTACACCCCCAACCCTATTTTATTATTTTGAAACAGGGTCTGGCTAGGTTGAAGTCTCACTACTTGGTAACGCTGTCCTCGAGCCAGCGATCCTACTGCCTCTGCCGCCCAAGTACTGAGATTACAGGTTTGCGCCACCACGCCCAGGTGAACCCCAGACACTCAATTCAGCACAAATCTTTCCCTAGCACACCAAATCTTTTTGGGGGTGAAATGCAGCAGTTCCCTGCTGACATGTAACAAATGGGAGGGGGCTGCCAAATTACCAAAAAGGGAATTCATGTGTGCGCTAAACAATGACTATAAGAGAGCCATCACCAGACGTTCAATACTTTTTTTGAATAAGGAGTGATCTCCAAACATCGGGAACCAACGGAATGGCAGAAATAGCACTCCTCGCGATAAACTAAAAGGAGGGAGGAGAACTGCCCAAAGGATTAGGAGACACGCACTAGGAATACTGGAAAGCTACTCGTGGTAAAGCAATCCTCATAATTTGAAAATTGCCGCCAAGCTTCCCTCCCATTCCACAGACTACTGGGCTCCCGACTTATACCACTGCTCACTTTTTGAGCAAATAATCCTAATTAATGCAGGACAGATTTAACTCCACAATGCATGGACCTTCTAAAACTGCAGTTACGGAGCTGAATTAAGCTCCTGCTGTTGCGACTTTAGCCCAGGAGCTCCAGAAGTACCGGGCACAAAAAGTCTTACACCACGTCCCACTTCCATGCACCAGCGCTTTCTTAAAAAGACCAAAGTACGTGAAAGATGGGGAAAACAAAGCTAACCCTACGGCTGTGAGTCCGCTCGCTCCTTCCCGGATAGAACCCAGAAAGCAACCCACCCTGCGGCCCTCACTTACCTTCCGGTCTCCGTCGCCGGCCGCGCGCCCGCAGCGAGGCCGGAAGCGGCTGCTTTGCGTCACCGCGCGCGCGCGAGGCCTCATGGGAGGTGCAGTCGCTTGTGGGAAACGCAGTTCTGCGGCCCGGGTGCGGCTCGCCGCCGGAATTACCACCCACCGGGCCTTCCAAAGCAGCCACCCTTTCTCCACCCGAGAAAGCAGGATCTGAAGCCTGTGCAAGGACAAGAACGAATGGGAAATTCTAGTGCGGCGCTAACGCAATAGAAAAAAGATAGCTGTCAAATGCAACCTTTCATCCTTACACGAAAATTACGAGTCGAAAGACCCTAGCCTGATTTTGTACTGAGTTTAATCGGTAGAAAGTTACCATTGAGGGACAGAAACATTTACTATTACAATCAAAATGTAACCTCAAAACAAACAACTGAAGAGCCCTACAGTGAGGGACCCTGGCGCTCAGAGGGTTACTTCAGCACCACGGAGAGATCACGGCCAAGGTGGAGTTTGGGGTTTTGTTTCGGCCCCAATTCCAGAGATACTGACCCATCTCTGAAATCTAAAATTCCAATTAGAAAACTGGAAAAGAAATCTGGTTATTTTGTCCCAACTTAGTCACTAATACAAGGTATATATCCCGGATTGTACAATTATCTTTAGTAGGTACAAGTTGTACTGAAAGGAAAACTTCGGGGTTACTTTAACGAGAAACATGTCAGAATGGAAATTAAATTAAGCAGTACGGAGGATCATCGCAGTCATCTAGAGCAGAAATGGTAGTTCGCATTTGAACTCTGCATCCTTCACATTCGAGTTCGTTCATCAGATCAACCCCATTCTGTCCCTTTCTTACATTTTGCAATGCGCAGGCGGAAATGTCTGTGGAAACACGGGTATAGAGTACAGCTTCACGACCGAGAAAACTGTCCAGGTGGTGGATAGAAGAGATAGGAGTCTCGAATTAGCAAGAAGACCGCTGCCTCTCAGAGTCCCGAGCAGTTAGTGGGCTCAGCTGAGATTAGCAACGGCGAACACTGACTATGGCGGTGGCCCCTCCGGGGTTTCTAATGCCTGGCGCGGAAGAGAGGCTGGCCAAACCCAAAGCCCGCGGACCCGCACCTGCGGTGCTCGGGAACGCCTTCCGCAGGCCCCGCCCCCCTGACGCCTCCCCTCTGCCCCCGCCCCCTCCCACCGAGCCAGGCGCCTGCGCGCCGCGCCGCGGGTGGTCGCGGGTGCTGAGCCTGCCCCCTGAGCGAGCCCATTGGCCACTGAGTGGGGCTGGCCCGGCCTCGAGCTCCGGGTGGAAGCACGTGCTGGGGGCGGGGCAGCGGCCGCAGCTATGGCGTCGTTACTTTGGGGAGGCGACGCGGGGGCGGCGGAGAGCGAGCGGCTGAACAGCCACGTAACCGCCACCAAACAGGGGAGGGCAGAGGGGCGGGGGCTAGGACAGGGACTCCCAAAGGGCCATCCAAGGGAGCGTTGGACTGGGGTGTCAAGTGGTGGAGGGGGGAGGTGGGGTGGCTTTGGAAGAGGGCCTTGGAAAAGGAGACTCCTAGAGACAAGACCTTTGGTTTGAAAGGGCAAAGTGAAGACACCTGGAAATCCAGGGCGGGAAGGCAGCCAATAGTCCTATCTGGACTCTTGAGTTTCCTTCTTACGCTCCTGATTTGACAATTAAGCTAGCTTCCACCATACATCTGCCAATGTGCTTTTCTAGTTATCATCCCCTTGTCCATGCTGTGACCAAGTACTAGAGGTCTAATAAAGAGGAACTTCATGTGCAAGGACTCCAGAAAGTCTCTTCTGATTTGGGAGACCTATTCCTGAAACAAATCCATTAATTCTTAACATTACGAAGGAAACAGTTGTGGGGTGGTTTTCCCTGAACCCCTTCCAGTACTTGTTGTAGGGGAGAGCACTGGGTTGCTTGAAGGCTTGCTTCTTAATATTGGCTGAAATTTGTATCTTTCAATAGTTTTCAAATCTCATCCTCCCCCGGAAGAATCTTCGGGGTATTAGGAATACCACAATCCCAAACATAGGTGAGTGCTGTTAGGGTAAAGCAGATTGGTTTCAATTAAGTAAAAAACTTTGCTTTCATCTTGTCCCTGCCAGCTGAAATCTCTTCGGCTCCCTTTGATTTAACATTCAAGACCCTCCACTACTTTCCTGATCATTTTTTTCTTTCTCCCATGGGATGGCTTTCACATACCCTTCCATATACATTGTAAAATTGGGAAGGAAAATTAGAAAAGGACTCTACCTCTATGTTCAGCATTTGTCTTTACATTTATTGTTTCTCTTCTGTCCTTTTAGATGGTTCTCTTAATAACACCGAAGAAGATGATGAAGAAGATGTAGGTAGGAGATAAATTCATTTGCATGAATCTACTAGCATTTTGTTTCAGTTTATCACTTTCACAATATGAATGGCTAATTCCTCAAAAGGAAAAGAACAATCTTTGCTTCTATTTTCTTTATCAATAGTGAATATTAAAAAATACTAAATTAGGAGGGGGGTGTTTCTTTAGAGTTAGTAAAATGGAATATGTAAAGAGTTGGTTAAGCTGGTAAAGAAGAATGATGGAGGTAGATGTTGACTTGCTTGATGTTAGAAGTTGGTATAGCAGCAGATCATAAGAAACTGGATCTTATGAAAGAAGGAATTCTCAGTGTTATGTCATTCTTTCTAGAACTTTCTTTTAGAAGAAAGAGGAGAGTAGGTTCAGTTGCTTGATATACAACCACTAGGTTGTGAGAGAGAGCAACTTATAAAATGTAATTCAGGAGACATGATGTGCCACTTTTTTATTTTTGGTTTCTAGTGGATTTGGCAGCTAACTCACTGTTAAACAAGTTAATCCGTCAGTCCTTAGTAGAATCGAGTCACCGAGTGGAAGTATTGCAAAAGGATCCCAGCTCTCCACTCTACTCAGTAAAAACATTTGAAGAGTTGAGACTGTGAGTATTCTAACTCTTTTAGTATGGGAAAATGCTAAAGCGCAGCACAGAATAAACTAATCTGCTAATAATAAAAACCATCATTATGTTTTAATAGTATTAAGATGGATGAGATCACTTTGCATGCAATTAAAAAATAACTTAAAGAACTCTAGGATACCCTAGTTGCTTAGCAAATTGAGGACATATTTTAATCTTACAGTGCAGGAGAGATAGGCTAAACACGTCCCTATTACCACTGTCCGTATCAGAATCCAGATACAGGAACATCGATGACCTAACATCCTGCCTCATTCCCTTTAGATAAGTTACATGCTTTTACTTTCCTAACTATATTTTGTCTCAATGGTGTTAAAATGAATAACTTTCCCAGGTGGGTGTGCATTCCCAGGGATTTATCAATGGACATTAAGAAAATAATTTAACCAAGAGACAAAGTTACAGTTAAATGTTACCCAATCAGGCCCATTTTGTCCACCATGCATGGTAACATTTTGGCAACCAGCCAGAAGGTCCAGACAGACTTTCTGCATTATAGTCTGTTAGCTTATTGCTAGTATTGATAATCCATGGACCAGGCTGAACAGCTGCAGGACCACTTGTCCCAGGGATCGACCCCAGCACTGCTGACCTTTCAGCACATAATTTTATTTTTGCAATAGATAAATGATTTAGGGGTCAAGAAGTCATTTAATTTGATAAGTAACTTCAGTAAAAGTGACCAGATTTCTGTTTCTTTTTCCCTGTTGTTTGGCTTTCATTACAAAGGTCCTGGTTTGGGGGACAACCACTATTTGACTTCCAGCAGGAAGCCGTGGTTTGGTAACATGGGCTGTGTAAAGGGTACAATTCCAAAATCCTAATGCCCAGATGTTTTCTAAATGGTAGAAGAGGCCTACCTATGATTAGAAATTGGTTGTCAGTCTTATGCTAATTAATCTGCCATCCAAATGTGCATGTCATTGAAGGTGGAAGTGTTCCAACCTACTGGCTTTATCTTCCTCCTTTTTTTTTCTTTTGGTATGGTACCCAGGAGTATTCCACCTCCAAGCTATCCCCCTAGCCCTATTTTATTTTTATTTTGAAAAAGGGTCTTGCTAGGTTGAAAAGAATCTCACTACTTGCTGAGGCTGTCCTCAAACCTATGATCCTCCTGTCTCCACCTGCCAAGTATTGGGATTATAGGCATGCACCACCACGCCTGGCTTAATATTTTGCAAAACTACAGGAAAGATGCATTTAAAAATACTGCCTTGGAGAGGATCACAAGTTTAAGGCCAGCCTGCATTACTTAGAGGAGACCCTGTCTAAAGATAAAAAGGACTTGAGCTGGGCGTGGTGATGCATGCTTGTAATCCTAGTACTTGGGAGGCCGAGACAGGAGGATCCGGGTTTACGGCCAGCCTCAGCTGCTTAGGCCCTCTGCAACTTAGTGAGACCCTGTTTCCAAATAAAGAATAAAAAACAGGGCTGGTGGTGTAGCTCGGAGGTAGAATGCCCCTGGGGGTTTGATCCCCAATACCACACAAAAAAAAAAAGGACTATGGTGTAGCTTAGTGGTAGAACACTTGCCTAGCAAGTACAAGGTCCTGGGTTCAATTCACAGTAACACATATGCATGCATATGTGCATGCATGTATACACACACACACACACACACACACACACACACACAGATACACAGCTTCAGAAGGGTATGTTAACATAAAAGAATCACCTCAATAAAGCTGTCTTTTCTGAAAATTGCCATTAAAAACATCAGTGTCATTCACGGAAGGGAAATAAACAATGAGTGCCACTTAGTTTTCTGCTTATGTGGAAAATACAACTCTCCTGGCAAACTGATGTACTCCTTTTAGCAAATGAATTCTTTTCCTTTTTTTGCTTCATTTAACAAAAAATTCAACTTTGGATCCTTACACTGTCCTTAGCCAAAGCTTATAGCACAGCTTCTTATTTTAGCAATCCAACTATAGAAGCATGACTGTTTATGTTTGAGAGTTGAGGTATGAATGATATATTTCTAAATATTACTTTTAAAGCTCAGTTGCAGAGTGGCTTAATTTAGAAATATACCTATCATGTATATATTTTTGAAGCTCCTGACAAACCATAGGCTTTAGTGTCTGATAATTTTTTTTTTTTTTTTACAGTAAGGAAGAGTTACTAAAAGGGATCTATGCAATGGGATTTAACAGGCCATCCAAAATCCAAGAGATGGCTCTTCCTATGATGCTGGCACATCCGTGAGTTTCCAGGGTAGTGGTATTCCAACTTAGTTATTTATAGTCTCTTCTTTTCAATTTATGCACAGGCTCATGTATTCAGTTTATGCCCAGTGGTCTCCTCTTTTCTACAGACCTCAGAACCTCATAGCACAGAGCCAGTCTGGAACGGGAAAGACAGCTGCCTTTGTCCTGGCCATGCTAAGCAGAGTGAATGCCTTGGAGTCATTTCCACAGGTAAGGAAGGACTGCAGGAAAGCTGGCAATCCTTGTAATGCCAATGATACTTTAGTAATCGACGATATTATCATAAGGATACGATTACTACAACGGTACAATGATACGTAGAATAGGCATCCTTTCATAACATCATAAAGCACTGGGCAACACAGATGGTTGCAATCCCATCCTCTCCACTGACCAGCTAGCTGTGTGTCTCAGGCAAGTTAGTAAATTCCTCTGTTTCCTTGTCTGTGAAGACAGGAATCATAGTTTATCTGTTCACCCTTGAATCCTAACACCTAGCCAATACCTGGCTTGTAGAAACCACTCATTAAACATTGAATGAATGAATGAATGAATGAGTGAATGAATGCTCCTCTCACAGGGCCATGGTATGCTTTCAGTGAAACAACATACATTTTTATTTAACACTGTGCCTGGCATGAACAGGCTGTGTGGTGATTGTTTGGCAGTAGGGCCAGGGGATCGTCCAGTCCACCTCAATGACTAATTTAGCAGGAAAAGAAGCTGCCACACAGGCCAATGTCTTTCACCAGGCCACACACAGTGGCTGACTGAGGACTGGCACCCAGCTTATAGTTTTCCTAGCCTAGTTTCTATTCATGAAAAGTATCTGGCAATCTTTCCCTCTTTCTCCAAAGAACACTCGCTGACTCCTTTGACCAGCTGACTTCCCACAGGGCTAAATGCTGTGGGGAACATGAGGGCTTTCTCAACAAGCTTGTGTTATGATCAGCAGGGTAAATTGTAGATACACTGAGACCAGGCATGGGAAATCTTGTGCTTTTTAGGTGAAAAAAGCACACCTAAAGGTTGCTTTAAGGTTGGTGAAATTTATGTTCAGGTTTGATATTGTCAATCAGTTATTCAGCATAGCCTAGTGTGGTGGTACATGCCTATAATCCCAATACTTGGGAGGCTGAGACAGGAAGATTGCAGGTTCGAGGCCAGCCTGAGCAACTTAGCAAGAGTTTCAAAATAAAAACAGGATATAGCTCAGAGGTAGAATGCCCCCCTGGGTTCAATCCCCAGTACCAAAAAAAAAAAAAAAAAATCAGAATAAACTGTGCTTGAGCACCTGTTGAGAAATGTGTATGAAAACTGTTTTTAGCACTTTGGCTGTGTTTCCTTTTCTGTCACAGGTCCCTAACTGAAGCACATAAATGCATTAGAAATCACCGCTTTCTTCCATCCACATCTTCCTTCATCAACTGCCATTTTTAGGGGAGATGGAATAACAAATGAAAGTTTGGGAGAATGTTATGCCGACATGATTAGATAGATAATAGGTGAATTAGATCGAACAGAGTTTTCTGGAATTAGCAGATTCTTAATACCAGGCAAGAGGTTTAGGGGCTCAGGCTTAAGCTGTGATTTGTCCTGCTTTCCCTCTCTCACTGATTCTTCTCCTACTAAAAGAGGGTGACCAGTAACTTGCATTTCTAAGTAGCCCTTTAAAGAGGAGTATACATTTTAAAAAAGCTATTTCTCCAGCCTCAGCTCCTTCCCCCTCTCATACTCAGCATTCACCTCAAATCTGTCAACTGTTAAACGGTACTCAGTTTTAAATGTATTATTTACCTGAAGCCTCCTGTGTTGTTTTTGTGCCTCTCCCAATGCAAATTTTCATTGTAGTTCAAATTTGAATGGTGGCTCATATGATTCCTTCTCCTCCCCTCTTCTCTCTTCCTCTCGCAGTGCCTCTGCCTGGCTCCTACCTATGAGTTGGCTCTGCAGACTGGCCGTGTGGTTGAGCGGATGGGAAAGTTCTGTGTGGATGTTGAAGTGATGTATGCCATTCGAGGAAATCGAAGTATGTACCAGTAAGCCAGTCCCAGCTGGTGTTTTAAATCCTGGCTTCACCACAAACCAGGATGTTATGGCTTCTCTGCTTTCTCATTTTTAAAATGAGAGAAATAGTACCAGTTTCTTAGAGTATTATTAGAATTAAATGAGATGGCATAGACTAAGTATTGTGCACAATGCCTTGAACACAGTAAGGACACAGTAAATGTTAACTGTGGCATTTTCACATCCTGCAAGTGGATGCCTTCAGATTCTATTTTCTTTGAGACTCTCTTGTTCTGGACAGAACAGCTTTTATTTTTGGATTTTTTTCATTAAAGTATATGCTTATTGTGAAAAGAAACTTTGAGATAGAAGATTTGAAGATAAAAGTCAAAGTTATTCTTCCTTGCCCTCTAAAAACTCTGTCTTAAAATACAATGTTGTTGCTTTGCTTTGTGTGCGTGTGTGTGTGTGTGTGCGCGCGTGCGCGCACGTGCGCGCATGTGCATGCATGCGTGCTAGGGGTTGAACCCTGGGGCATTTTACTTCCATACTACACCTCCAGCCCTTTTTATTTTTTGTTTTGAAACAGGATCTTGCTATATTGCTGAGAATCTAAGATGCTGATGCTGGTCTCAAACCTGCAACATCCTCCTGATGCTTTTTTTGAGCTGATACCAGCACCTATAAATGCACATATATGTGTTTGTTTTCACTGAGTCTTTACAAAAACAAGAGCATTTTTTTCATACTATTCATTCTTGTGACTAGCTGCACAATATCTCATAATTTATTTAATGTAAACTGTTGATGAACGTTTTGGTTATTTTCTGTTTGGGAAAGGTTTGTAGTTTTTTCACAGCAAAATTACTGTAGAGTGGCTTTTTAAAATCTTTTTCTTTTTTTTTTTTTTTTGGAGACATGGTCTTGCTATGTTTCCCAGGCTGGTCTCAGACTTGCACATTCAAGTGTTCCTCCCACCTCAGCTTCCTGAACAAGCTGGAATTATGGGCATACCTCCATGCCCATCTTGCAGAGTCACTTTTAAATAACTGAAGGGCAGAAACAAATATGTACAACTATTATTAACATAAACCTAGAAACTCAGGAATTTATCCTAAAACTACAAAATTTAAAACCACCGATTCCCTTGGAGTTTGGACAATCATTAGTCAGTATGAACTTTGTGTTTTTGCCTCTGAGGCCTATGACACATAGCCCTGTTGGAGTGAGACTCTTGTACCTGAAGGAGCACTCAAAACTCTTTTCTCCCTAGTTCCCAGAGGCACTGAAGTCACCAAACAGATTATAATCGGCACACCTGGGACTGTCCTAGACTGGTGTTTCAAGCGAAAATTGATTGATTTGACTAAGATTCGTGTGTTTGTCCTGGATGAAGCTGATGTGATGATTGACACCCAAGGATTCTCAGATCAGAGCATTCGCATTCAAAGGTAATCTTCAAGTCCACCCTTCCTCCGGGGGTCCTCTGTCCAGATGAGGCTGATTTTCATCCAACCTCTGTGGCGCTCTTTCTAGTTTGAGCCACTTTATTCCTCATCACCCCTTTCCATCTGCACCAGTTCACCAGTTTCACCTCTCATATTCTCCATGTTTTGCAGAGAAATATCGTATCTTTTTAGAATTACATTAGTGGGATGTGGGTAGCTGAAAAAGTAACACAGGTAGACAGTCTGCCATAGTTGACCAGAAATCTACCAGATCCAGGGCCCCGGCTTAAAACAGTATTTGGGAATCGCTGGACCATACAATCTCTCACACTCCCTGTGGGTACTAAGTTTATTGTTCCAGGTATTCTGTCTTTATCTCAAAAGAAGTGATTCCCCTCTGACCTCTCTGATTTGTTTTTTAAAGATTGCCATTTTTAAATTCCACATATGAGTGAGATCATGTGGTACGTGTCTTTCTGTGCCTGGCTTGTTTCACTTAACACAGTAATCTCCAGTACTACCCATCTTGTGGCAGATGACTGGATCTCCTTCATTTGAAGGCTAAGTAGTAGCCACATTTTGTTTTTGTTTTTGTTTTTTGTGCTAGTGATGGGACCCAGGAGCATTCTACCTCTGAGACACACTCCAGCCCTATTTTATTATTTTATTTTTAAATAGGGTCTCACTAAGTTGTGGAGGAGCTTACTAAGTTGCAGAAGCTGGCCTCGAACCTGCAGTTGTCCTGTCTCAGCCTCCCAAGTACTGAGATTACAAACATGGGCCACCATGCCTGGCCTGCCACAGTTTCTTTATCCATTGATCAGCCAAGGAGCGTTTTGTTTTTTCCCATTTCTTGACTATTGTGAATAGTGCTGCATGGGAGTGTAGATGTCTCCTTAACATTTCCCACTACCCAGTAATGGGATTGCTTTATCATACTGGTAGTTCTAGTTGTAACATTTTGAGGACCCTCCATATTATTTTCCATAATAGCCATACTCATAAAGTTGATCTTATAGAAGTTGAGAGTAGAATGGTGGTTACCAGAGGCTGGAAGATTGGGGGCTGGGGAAAGCTTGATCAGTGAGTTATAGTTAGTAGCAAAAGGTTTTGGCTGCTGTTGCACAGTAGTGCCACTATAGATAACATTAACGGACTGTGCATGTCAACAAGCTAGAAAAAAAGTTTTGAAAGTTTTCACCATAGCCAGGCATGGTGGCGCATGTCTATAATCCCAGTACTAGAAGACTGAGACAGGAGGATTATAGGTTCATGACCAGCCCCAACAACTTAGTGAGGCTGCAATTTATTGAGAACCTATTTCAAAATAAAATAGGACTGAGGGTATGGTTCAGAGGTAGAATGCCCCCTGGGTTCAATCCTTGGTACCATGAAAAAAAAAAATTTTTTTTTTTCACCACAAAGAAATGATCAATGTTTAAGGAGATGGATATGTTTAACCTTTATATAATATATACTTGAATCAAAATATCATGGGGTACCCCATTAATAGGTACAATTTTTAAGTTGTCATGGATCAGTTAAAAGTAGACTCAATTTTTTTTTTTTTTTTTTTTGCGGTACTGGGGATTTAACTCAGGGGCATTCTACCTCCGAGCTATACCCCCAGCCCTATTTTTTATTCTTTATTTTGAAACCGAGTCTCACTGAGTTGCAGAGGGCCTCACTAGGTAGCTGAGGCTGGCCACAAACCCAGATCCTCCAGTCTCAGCCTCCTGAATGCTGGGATTACAAGTGTGCGCCACCACGCCCGGCTTAGATTCAATTTTTAAAGGTTCCATTATTTTTTTTTAATTTCTTGTATTTATTTATTTATTTATTTACTCATGGTGCTGAGGATTGAACCCAGGGCCTAGCATATGCAGGGCAAGCGCTTTACCACTGAGCCACATCCCCAGCCCTAAAGGTTCCATTATTATAATAAAACATGTACAGAGAAATAACATGAACCCTAAAGCGTCCTGCTGAGTACGCACTCAGAAGCCAGAGGCATATCCTTGCCACAGCAGCTCAGAGCGAGGGAGAAAACCTTCCTCTCCAGCACCCAGAGTTCCCTGGAGACCCTTCCCTATCACCAGCCCCTCTCTCTTCCCCAGGATTCACCTCTCTCCTGACTGTTAGCCCCATGGATTCATTTCTCCTGTTTTGGGACTTTATGTAAACTGCTCCTGAACTCATCATGGGCTCCATGTACATTTTAGTTACTGCACTTTCCCCTCTTACTTCTCTACAGGTTCTCTCCATTCCAAATAAAGTTAGTCATGGCTGTTGTTCTTTTCCTCCCAACATATTAGTGCCCATGTTTCCTTTATCCGCATTTACCTTTGTGCACTCCAGCCCTTCTCGCTCTGGGAGTCCACCTCCGCTAAGGTGGAAATCGACCTGAGAAACCCTAGACCCTCCAGATGTAAACCTAAACTTGGCTGTGAACTCCACGTTCTGTGAAAGTGTTTTTCCAATTTCTTGGTGGCAGGGAGGGCCAGGACACCAGCTCTTTGTGTGGAGGTGAAGCTTGTCATTTCAGGCAGGACCTTGTTGCTCCAGGTGTGCATGGCACAGCGGATGGTGGGCCTGTACTGCCTGGAGGGGAGGGCCAGCCTGGCAGCTGCATGTCACCTTCTTCCTTCTCTCTTGCAGAGCTTTGCCCTCCGAATGCCAGATGCTCCTGTTTTCAGCAACCTTTGAGGACTCTGTGTGGCAGTTTGCTGAGAGAATCATTCCTGACCCTAACGTTATCAAGTTACGCAAAGAGGAGCTGACCCTCAACAACATCCGACAGTATTATGTGTTGTGCGAGAACAGGAAAGACAAATATCAAGCACTGTGCAACATCTACGGGGGCATCACCATCGGCCAGGCCATCATCTTCTGCCAGGTACACTGCTGGATGTGTCAGCATTTAGAAGGTTCTGTAGGTTGATCTTCAGAGCAGCTCTGGATAAAATTATCTGCATTGTGGGGGTGACACTTGGAAAGGTTGAGGAATGGATAGGCTCTTCTATATGATGCTAAATAGAGGGCCTCCTTATTCTAGCACTTCCCCCATTCAAACTGATGTTTATTGTCCACTGTGTTCATTATTACAGTGTATCACTTTGGAATGATAGCACCATGTGAGGTAGACAGAGCTTGTTTATTTGCATTTTGTGGGTGAGAAAGCCAAAGCTCTGACTGGTTGAGAGGATGTGGCCCTTAGAAGCACAGACAGTGGGGAATCCCATGCCACATTCCAAGGCTCCTCGAGAACCGAGGGCTATGAGTGAGTTCCTCTGCAGACCTCTCCCTGCTGCCCCAGCCTGCGTCCAGGAGCACCACACATCGTGCGGCACAAGCACAGCAAGTCTGCTATAACCAGGGTGCTGTGCTGGTTTCTTTTTCACATAGACTCGTCGAAATGCCAAGTGGTTGACCGTGGAGATGATGCAGGACGGCCACCAGGTGTCCTTGTTGAGTGGGGAGCTGACAGTGGAACAGCGAGCTTCCATCATTCAGAGGTTTCGGGACGGGAAAGAGAAGGTTCTTATAACGACCAATGTTTGTGCACGAGGTGTGTGTGTTTAAAGTCAGGTGTTGAGGTATAATTTACATATGATCCAATTCAGTCTTTAAGTGTACAGTTTGAGCAGGGCGTAATGGCACACAGCTATAATCCCAGTACTTGGAACACTGAGACAGGAGTGTCACAGGTTTGAGGTCAGCTTCAGCAACTTAGTGAGATCCTCAGCAACGTAGACCTTGCTTCAAAATCAAAAATAAAATAGAGCTAAGAGTATAGCTCAGAGGCAGAATGCTCCTGGGTTCAATCCCCAGTGCCAAAAATGTGTGTGTGTGTGTATGCATATGCATATGCATATGCATATATATATGTGTGTACAGTTTGGTAAGTTTTGACACATGGATAATCATGTAATCATCACTGAAATCAAAATATGGAACACTGCTGTCTTGCCAAAGTTTCCTCCTGCTTTTTTTTTTTTTTTTTTTTTTTTTTTTGCTACTGGGAATTGAACCCAGGGATTTTCTGCCTCCAAACTACATCCCCAGCCCTTCTTGATTTTTTATTTTTGAAATAGGTGTTGCTAAGTTGCTGAGGATCTTGCAAGTTGCCGAGGCCGGCTTGGAACCTGAGGTCCTCCTGTCTCTCAAGTAGTGGGATTACAGGCATGCACCACAGCGCAGCACAGTGCAGCACCTGGCTACTTGTGCCTCTTTGCAATTAATCTCCTCCTCCTGTCACATGGCCCCTGACAACTATGGATCAGATTTCTGCCTCTTTATTTTTGCCTCTTAGAATAGCACATAAATTAATTCACACAGTCTGTAGCCTTTGCATCTGACTTCTTCCACCTGACAGTGCTTTGGAGTTTCCTCAGTGTTGTTACGTGTATCAGTAATCTGTTTCTTTATTTCTAATAATAGCCCATTGATAGTTCATTCACTCACCAGTTGGATATTTGGATTGTTTACTTTGGGGCTCTTTTGAATATAGCTGCAATAAAAATTCACCTGTAGGTCCTAGTGTAGACATGTGTTTTGATTTCTCTTAGCAAGTATCTAGGTGTAGGGTTGCTGGGTCATATGATAAGGATACATTTAGCTTTATAAGAAAATGCAAACTTTTTCTACCACACCGTTTTGCATTCTTACCAGCAGTGTAGGGAGTTTTATTTACTCTGCATCCTTTCCAGCAACTGATACTGTCATTCTGGTTTTAACCATTCTGATATGTCATGGTATCTCATTGTGCTTTTGAATTTGCATTTCCCTAATAATTAACGATACTGAGCATCTCTAAGATGTATTTAGATTTAAATCTGTTGACTACTAGGAACAAAAAACCAAAAACAAAAAACTCTTTTTTC
>PVLC010003611.1:33128-45512 GCA_004027655.1 Graphiurus murinus
CTGGGGATTGAACTCAGGGGCATTCTACCTCCAAGCTATACCCCCAGCCCTATTTTTTATTCTTTATTTTGAAACCGAGTCTCACTAAGTTGCGGAGTGCCTCACTAGGTAGCTGAGGCTGGCCGCGAACCCGGATCCTCCGGTCTCAGCCTCCCGAATGCTGGGATTACAAGCGTGCGCCACCACGCCCGGCTTAAAAAACTCTTTTTTCTAAAGAAGCTCCCTCAGACTTTCTTCATCCCTCCTATATTCTTGCTTGGACCCCATGTTCAATCCATACGCCCTCGTTCATTCTCAGTTCAGCAGGTAGAAATGAGCACTGCTGGGTTAGGAGTAAAGCCCAGGAAAGAATGAAGTCCCTGCCCCTCAGGAGCTGGCCACAGCCTCTTGCCTCTAGACTGACGCTGCCCACTAGAATTTTCTGCAGTGGTAGAAATATTCTGTTCTGTGCTAGCCAGTTGGTGGTCACTAGCCATACACGACTCTGAGGCACTTGATTGGTGGCTCTTGTGACTGAGGAACTGAACTTCCACTTTGAATTAATTTTAATTTAAATATCCACATGGAGCTCATGCTCACCTACTGACAGCACAGCTCCAGACCCTAGAGGAAAGAGGGCAGGAGAGCTCCAGGATGAGGGCCTCGGGCAAGGAGGACGAGGGTCGTGACCCAGACAGCTAGTTAGTGTGGGAATGAAGGCTCACTTTACAGGAGCCTTCCTGGGCACTGTCAGATGTGAGAGGTTTTCAAGGAAGGGAGCAGTTCCTTTGGATAGAAACTTAGAGTGCATTCGGGAAGCGGGCAGCCCGAGGCTGGTGCCTGTGCTCATGAGTCAGGAGAGGGAGAAGCAAGGCGATGGGTGGCCTGAGGTCTGAACGGCTTGTCCTTTATCCAGTAGCTTCTGAGCACAAGTGCTCTGGGCTTGCTCTGTTGGCCCTGGAAAGGGAGAGTAGAGGAGTGGGAGGGAAAGCAGCCTGAAAGTTGTCCTAGCAGCGAGGCAAGGGATAAAGAGACCTGAGAAGAGCAGTAGCTATGGAATGGAGCAGAGCTGCGGCCTGTGATAAGTCAAGGGGCAGAGGCTAGGGGCCTGCTGGGAACTTAGCACAGCAGAGGCAGAGAGGAGTGGGGGGCTCTTTGGACACCCCCCGCCCACATACATGAGCTTTGTACATATTTAGACTTCTGTAGGATCAGCCTCTATTAACACTATTATCCAACACCGTAGACTTCACAGCACGGAAACAAACTGACCAAAGGACCTGTTTCAATGGCATAAAGCCAAGTTTGATTTCCAAATTATCTTCTTTATTCTTTTTGTGGTACTGGGTATTAAACATGGGGTGTTTGGGTTCTGAGCTACACCAGTACTTTTTGTGTGTGTATGTGGTAACGGGGATTGAACCCAGGGACATTCTACCTCCGAGCTACATCCCCAGCCCTATTTTTAATTTGAAACAGGGTCTCACTAAGTTGTGGAGGGCCTCACTAAGTAGCTGAGGCTGGCCATGAACCTGTGATCCTCCTGTTTCAACTTCCCAAGTACTGGGCTTACAAGTGTGCCACCACACCTGGCTCCCCCAGTCCTTGTTGTTGTTATTTGATTTTGAAGCAGGATCTTACTAAGTTACTGAGTGCCTCGCTAAGTTGCTGAGGCTGGGCTCAAACCTGCAATCCTCCTGTCTCAGCCTCCCAAATACTAAGATTACAGGAGTGTGCCACTACACCTGGCTCAAATTATCTCCATTAATGAGAGTCCTCTCAGCAAATGTGGTCCTTGAGTGGCTTTGTCCTGAGAAAAACCCCATAAGACCCTACAGTGTTCTTCCTCTCCTAGGGATTGATGTGAAGCAGGTCACGATTGTTGTGAACTTTGACCTCCCTGTCAACCAAGCAGAAGAGCCAGACTATGAGACCTACTTGCACCGCATAGGGCGGACAGGCCGCTTTGGGAAGAAAGGCCTTGCTTTCAACATGATTGAGGTGGACAAGCTGCCCCTGCTCATGAAAATCCAGGATCACTTCAGTAAGTAGCCCCCGTCCTACAGGAAGAGCCAGAGCTGAGTCGGGAGGCTCAGAATAGCAGGGAGGCAGAAGCCAGAAGTGGAAGGCTTCTCGAAATTCACAGGACCAGAGTCCTGAACCAACACAATTGAGTAAACACTTATATGGTAGTTAAAGGAGAACTTAAAACTCAGAAGTGGAATTCATATGAGCTCATTCTGGAATCTGGAACAGATTTTCACATAATATAAAGATGGGATCATATAATAAAGTCCTTTCGGGTTACATATATATAGGTGTAGAGTGTGTGTGTGTATGTGTGTGTGTGTGTGTGTGAGAGAGAGAGGGGGGGGGAGGTATCTGTGATTGAACCTAGGGTATTCTACCTCTGAGCTATACCCTAGTGCTTTTTTTTTTTTCTTGTAGTAGTAGATATTGAACCCAGTGGCATTCTACCTCTAAGTTAACACCTCAGTCCTATTTTTTATTTTGAAATAAAGTCTTGCTGAGTTTGCTAGGGCCTTGCTAAGTTGCTGATGCTGGCCTTGAACCTGCAATCCTGTCTCATCCTCTCAAGTACTGGGATTCCAAGTGTGTACCACCATACTCAGATTTTTATTTTTTTTAAACAGGGTCTTGTTTAGTTGCCAAAGGTATTACTAAATTGCTCAGGCTGCCCTCAAACCTCAAGCCTGTGATCCTCCTGTCTCATCCTCCCAAGTACAGGGATTATAGGAGCGTGCCACCATGACTGGCTTTCAGACTGTATTCTGTCCCCAACTTCCTCTCGTGTTTACATTTTCATCTCCTTTGCCCAACCCTCCTAGATAGGACAGTCCTAAATTCTGTATCTGTAGCCCTTCCTCTACCTCCCTGTGTAAAGAAAGCAGGCTCTGCTAGCCCACTGAGTCTCTGGGCGAGCAGATGTTCCTATAGAATTCTGAAGGATCCAGTTCTCAGATCACCCATACCCCAAAGTGCATCGATGTGGCTGGGGTCGGGGCAGGAGGAACATTCAGTACTACTTTCTAGGATGATGGTAATAAACCTTTTTTGGAACCAGTGGCACTCTCCCCAGGAAGTGCACATAGGCACATAGGTAACATTATTTTACTTATTTAATACTGAACCTCTGAGATACACTCCCAGCCGTTTTATTTTTTATTTTGAAACAGGGTCTCACTAAGTTGTTAAGGCTGGCCTCAAACCTGCCAATCTTCCTGTCTCAGCCTCCCAAGTACTGAGATTACAGGCATATACTACCATTCTTGGTTGGAATATTATTTTAAATGGCTTGCAGGCAGAATGTTGTACATCCACCGACCCTTGAGGAGAGTGGCCCCGGCACCCCTGCGTCAGGCTAACTGGGGAGGGCAGGGGAAGCTGCTGCAGTACACGGACCCTGGGCTTGGACACGACCTCTCTGGGTTAGCCTCGGTCCTTCCCGGGCTCTCGGCACTGTCCCTGTGCACCTGCTGCCGTTTCAGTTGGTGCTGCCATCCCTTCCTCATGTTCCTGTTTCAAGGCTTTCTCTGCAAGCTGCCATGGAAACATACATCTTCAAAGGCATCGCTGTCTTCAGAAGCTCAGTGTGGGCTGCAGTGAACTTCCTTTTAGGCCCTGGAGTAAGACCGGTTCCTTTCTTTTTTGTTCTTTTAGACAGCAATATCAAACAGTTGGACCCAGAAGATATGGATGAGATTGAAAAGATTGAATATTGAAGAAAGAACTCTATTATTTGTGAGCTATCCTAGTTTATGTGAGAGTGTTCCAGTGGGTTTAGAAGGTAATTTTTTATGTTGAGGCTCTTTCAATGTGAAAATGTGAAACTGTTCACGGATGGAAAATAAATGTCCATGGTATCCTTAAAGACCTGAAGTCTTTTTGAAACCAAATTGATGTGAAGCCCGTAATCCTTTTGAATAATAAAAAAGCAAGATTCTTTTATTCGAATCTCTTCACAGATAAAGGTTTCCATGTGGGTTTCTGAGCTGTTTTGTGGATTTAGTTTACATAAACAAAGCAGATCCTGCCTCGAGACAACGCCACCAGGTGGCAGTAGAGAACTTTGCTGGTTTTGGAATTGGAGCTGGTAGGACAAAGCAAAGGGAAAAGTCACAGGCATTTTTTGGGCCTTGCTAACAGGCTGCCCTTTCTGTCCATTAATGTCCCTTCCCCCAGTCCTCTTCACACTTCTCTATGGGGTGCACATGTTCTGAGGTGAAAATTCAATTTAAAACTTTTTAAAAACGAAATATTTGGAAGAGAGCATTTTGCTTCATAATAGTTCAAGTGACATACAGATTTTCAGAATATGTTTCTAATTTGCTTCTTACTGTCTTCAAATCAGACAATACTTTCTTCATCAGTAATTATTTCACAGTCTCAGAAAATGTGACTTATTCTAGGCATTTCTTTAAAATAGGCAATGAAGGGAGCATATGCCTTATTTTTTTTTTCATATTTCACAACTTTAATAGAATATTCTAACTATTCTATACAAATTGAAAACACCATATTCAGTTACAAATGTTATCAGGTAAGGCTGAGCACTCTACACGCCTGGTCACAGTGTGGACATGGCTGTCCCCAGCTGCCAGAGACCACTCCTGCACACTTGGAAACCCACACACCAGCTGCCAACCGGTCACACCAAACCCAGGGCTTTGAAGACAGGATGAGTGGTGGGGTCCAGAAATGGGGGTTACTGAGAAAGCAAGACATGACTTCACACACCAAATTGAAAAGCTGTGTATTCGGCAGCCCAGCCCTTCCCCAGAGAAGACAGGCGTTCCAGCCCTCCGGCTACACCACAACACCCTCCGACAGCAACACAGGCTCTGTGTGCCACAGAACAAGCTCCTGCCCTCATGAGCGGGCTGCAGGGAGCAGTTCGGTTTCTTCTACACAGGCCTCACTGAGCATATGCCTTATTAAAGAAGTAACATTTCAGGGAGCCAAAGGATTTTGCTTCTAAAAATTTATAGTGTGTCTGAGAATCCTAGGATTTTCCTGAAAGCCTCATCTCTCACATTTGCTAGTGGAAGGGAAAGCCCCAATCTTGAGAACATGGGGTAAGTGGCTAGTCTTCCACAAAGCTTGAACAGACCATGCAGCCTGCAGCCAAAGCCCAGGCCCAGCTCTGTTGTACCAGCATTGGCTCTAGGGTGCACCTTAGTCACTAGTGAGGGTGATGGTTTCTGGCTTATCTATTTTGATATTCTACTTCCACATTATCCTGCCCATGTTTTATCCCCAAGTGCAGGACTCAGAAATACATGAAAATCACCAGGTTCCCTCAGTCAACATCGAATGCTTATTGTGGCCCTTATGCTAATCCCTAGGAAAAGGGGGGGGGGGTGTGTGAATACAACAGACACCTCAGAATTCAGTCTAATGGCAGAGGCCCAGAATAAACCAGCATTAGAACAGACTATGCTAAAGGAAAATCGTGCAGGTCACTAGTGTTGCACAGAGGAGCAGTTCCTAATGTCATCTGGGCCAGCTTCCCAGGAATAGATACACTCAGGGTCTCATAAAGGAGGGCAGGATATATCCAATAGAGCCCTTTCAGTGTGCATGTAGTACCACCTAGCAATTCCTAAGCTGAGTCTACCAAGGCAGTGTTCCAGACCCAGCTCTTACCTCTCTTCCTGGAGAAACTGAGGAAACCATGGATTCCCTTCCCGAGGCAGACAAAGCCAGACTCTCTGAGCCCAAAAGACACTCCTGTAAGGGAACTGAATGCATGGCAGAGCAATGGGCAACACAGACTGCTGTCTCTGGGGACACAGAGGCGAAGAGACCCTGAGAGAGATCTGTACAAAGTGCATCTCCTGCACTTCTTATGCCCAGGACTTCTTATCCTGCCTGCCTTCCTCTCTGGACTGGAAGCTTGTGGTCAGTCATGTCCACTCTATTCCCAGCACATTATAGGTGCTCTTCGAGTAAATACTTTTTTTGCCTCAATATCGAATACTCACATTTTCCTTGATGTTTTTCCATCCTAGTTTTTAAGTTTGGGTTTTTTTGGGGGGAGGGTTGTGCTGAGGATTGAACCCAGGGGCATTGAGCTATACCCCCAGTCTTATTTTATTTTTTATTTGGAAACAGGATCTCAGTACCTCACTAAGTTGCTGCGGTTGGCCTTGAACCTGCAACCCTCCTGTCTCAGCCTCCCAAGTGCTAGGATTACAGGTGTGCACCACCACACCAGGATTTTCCATCCTAGTTTTGAACCCCAGTAATATGACGCAGGGTAGTAAGCATGGGAGGCATGTCAGGATGCTTTGCTCTCCCTCTCACTATTGGAGAGTCGAGTTGGACTTTGTACTTAGCCCAGCCTTGGTGTATCCTAAATAAAGCTTTACCACCTCCCTCTCCTGCTCAGATGTCTGGTAAAACCCCTACCAGTTACCCACGTGAGTGCCTTCAGCAGTCTATACCTGGCAGCTGTTCCCACAGGGTCTGCGGACACATTCTTCTGCCTGCCCCTCTGCCCCTCTCGCCACGTCCCTTTGTCTCGCCACCTAGGAGGCAGCAAAGCCATCCCATTCTTGGCTCGGGTCACAGCTGTATTAACTGTCCAGTTTGGTGAGTCAACAAAGGCTGTTTTGCAGGGTGCAGCTCCTTGCTCAGGTCTCTCCACACAGCCTGGCGGAGTCATCTTTCCGTGCCTGTTAGAAGAAGTGAATAGAGAGGCAAGGAGTAACCAGATGATTTCAGTGCATCTGAGCTGGCTTGATCAGCTGTGTGTTACTTGGCACCAACACTAAACCAAATCCATCAGGTTTATCTTGGCCAGCTTAATACTGTTAGCATATTGGGACTCATGATTGCGTGGAGCTGCGCTGATGTGCGGTGGGAGTTCTGAGTGGACCTGGCCTGAGGTGTGGCTGCTGTGATGTTAGGCACTGGATCTGAGGCAGCTGTTAATAATAAAAAGGCAAATGAGCTGGTCACAGTCAGTGGACGTCTGACAGCTCCTTCTCAAGAGACACGACTGTGTTTGGAGAAAGTGTTGATCCTCCGCAAGTCTCAGTTGGTCACCAGGAAAGCCACTGGCCGTCTCTGCACATATGGTCAACAGTGGAAAATCTGAGAGGATTGTGCCCTTCCAGACACCAGGGGGACAGGAGCTGGAGGTGTCAAGCCTTGGTTTGGCTCCTGGTCCTCCTGATTCAAGTAGGAGCCTAGATCAGAAAAAGGACCCAAACTGAGACAACCCAGCTGGGAGGGTGGAAGAGGGAATGGGAACCCAGCCTGAGGGCTTCTGGTCTGTGCAACATCACCTTAATAGCTGGCCTTGAGCAAGGACTCGGTCCCGCTGGAATCCTGCAAGGCAGATGATTCCAAAGGAGGGAACGTGTAGCATTTCCCACTTTGCATTATTGTATTCTGGAAATTTGAGGTGCTTTGGGTTTTGCTTTCTCATTAATTATAAAGGAAAATTTCTCAGAGACACAGGATGGCTGGACGGATTGTGATTCCTCAATGTTAGCTAAAAAGACAATGCCTCAGCTAGTCTCAGAGATATTCATTAACCTTTTACAAACATCAGGAATTGAACTTTGCAAGATTAGCTACTAAACCAAAGAAATTTAGGACTATTATTTTATTTGTGAGTAAAGAAAGCTTTAAGACAGTTTGTCTACCTTCCCCCTTTGTCTCCACCACTCATTAACTAACTCTAGCTGCCTGAGAATACGATAAGAACACTGCTTACAGGAGCTAGGCAAATAATGAAGATTTAAACTGATGAATAGAGACTCCGCTTCGTTGTTATCCTTTAACACTGTTTTCGTACTAAAAATTTTTATATATGTATTGTATTCTGTAACCTTTGCTGTTTTCTTAATCCCATCAAATACTATGGGAAATAGCTTTTCTAGCTAAAGATGTACCCACTCAACTTTAGGAAAAACAAGTCTGTAAAAATTCCTGTTCTGTATACCTTGTTGTAAAAGATAGTATAAGAAACAGTGACGGAGATGAATTAAACAGATGTGTTTTAACACCGCGGGCGGTGTGAGCGTATTCTCACGACCTCGTCTCAAATCCCCACCTATGGATGGGCCCCCAACAGGCCTGGCCTGCGCTTCTTTGCCCTCTGAGCCAGGAGGCCTTCTTCTGTGTGCTGTTATACAACCATATTCCTGGTCCTCTCTCCAGGGCTGCAGAAGCCCAGTACCTGTGGGCCCAATAGTGTTGCCATGTCTTAACAGAGGGTCAGACTCTCCTTAATCCTGGCTCCTCACTCAACCACTTCTGAGGAATAAGCAGGTCTATCAGGACCTTCATACCATTTTAATCTATAAACTGTGAAATAGCAAGACATACTTCAGGGAATACCAACTTGCTGTTCTAGAAAGACTCCAAAGGGATCTCCCTAACATATTCTGTACCTTTCATCTCTAAACACTTCTTCCTTTTTCTGGTTTCCCTTATTGCTTTGCAAATATGGCTTTAAAATGTGAGTGGGGCTGAAGCACCATTCTCTGTTTGTGTGAGTGTGTGTGTGCGCACGCGCGCATGTGCACGCACTACTGGGGATTGAACATTCTACCTTTGAACTACAACCCCAGCCCTATTCTGATTTGAAACAGGGTCTCACAATGTTGCTTACGGGTCTCTCTAAGTTGCGGAAGCTGGCCTTGAACCTGCAA
Source organism: Graphiurus murinus (assembly GCA_004027655.1). Classification (NCBI taxonomy): domain Eukaryota; kingdom Metazoa; phylum Chordata; class Mammalia; order Rodentia; family Gliridae; genus Graphiurus; species Graphiurus murinus. The sequence goes on from PVLC010003611.1 coordinate 41,795, forward strand.
TCCTGTCTCAGCCTCCCACGTATTAGGATTATATATAGGTGTGCACCACCACACCTAGCTACTATCATTCTCTATTTTTAATGTGGAGTTTCCACTCCCCTTTGACTTCAAAACTTTGAGATTCTTATAGCAAAGTACAGGACTACACCAGAACTGGGCTGATGCTTGGCTAGAGAAGAAACAATATGTCCAGTAAACCCACATGAGGGTCCCAGTGGCCCACATCTGGAACTGCACTGCCCTTCTTTACCAGTTTATCAGTCTTGCACTTCTGCCAAGATTAGAAAAAACCAGGTGCTCTCATATAATAAAGACGAGCTCTGAAGAAAGGCTCTCTCCTTATATTCAAGAGAACTGAAAGAATTTTAATGAGACTCAGCTCTCTGTAGTACTTTTATTAGGAGAATATATATTTTCCATATTTTTTTCAGATCCATAGAATAACCATAAGTTTCTATATTCTAGTTTCTAGAATACATTTTTCATGAATGGAAACAGTCTCCTGTTTGAGCTTAGTAATTTTCCTTTCTTTCTTTTTCTTTTTTTTTTCTTTTGGTACTGGAGATTGAACCAAAGGGTATTCTACCTCTGAGCTATCCCTCAGCCCTGTTTTTTATTTTTATTTTGAAACAGGGTCTTTCTAGGTTGATGAGAGTCTCACTACTTAATGAGGCTGCCCTTGAGCCTACAATCCTCGTCTCAGCCCCCCAAGTACTGGGATTATGGGCATACGTCACCACACCTTGTTAGCTTAGTATTTTTCTACCACTAGAAAGAATGATATAATCACAGTCTGGTCCCTTGGTTGTGTAATTCATAGCTTGAAATCCCAAGTGGGACGAAGACGATTGGTAAGCCCTGCTTTGTGTGAAGTTCAGAGGCCTGTCTTGGATACCAGCCTCAGGCGTGGTTTAGGAGGCACAGGCTGAGCAGACCACTTTGTGAGGTGGTGAGCTCCCCATCCATCCATGGCAATATTCAATCAGTCAGTTAACAGTTCCTTGTAATTGGATGCTGTACTTCTGGTTCCTGCATCATTGGGGGTTTGAAATGAAATGATTTCCGAGCCTCTGTCAATTCTAAGATACCATGTTTCCATGACCCCACAAAGAAAAACCTCTATACGTGGAAGAATGTGAGCCACAGAATCCTTGCCCAGAAGATTGTTTTTCACAAAGCAAAGAAAAACAGGGTGACTAGCCTCTAATTGCCGCAGCTTAATCTTCAGATCCACTGGCTTCTTCCCCATGTGACCATCACTTTATACTGAACTTCAGTTTATACAGAATGTGGATTATTTGTATGTAATATTTACATTATAAAATCAATAAAACAGCAAATTAAAGTACTAGCAGGAAAGTTACCAAATATCCTATTTTTATCATTGCAGTTATTGCCTAGATATAGTCCTTTTCATCTTTATACAGATATAGTTCATCATAGTGCATGTATGTCATTACATCATATAATTTGAAATATTCAAGTTTATTTTTCCTCAAGTTATCTCATAGTCTAATAATTCAAACACCTCTTACTGAGAAATCTCTTTTCCATTTACTTCTGATATCTCCTTTGTCATATTAAATTTGTATCACACTAAACACATATGTAATAGGATTCTGGAGATCTACTGGATTTGTTTACTCTGTGTCAGTAGCACAGTTTTAAGTATTATTTTTCTATGATGTGTTTTAAGTACTGTTCTCCCTCCTTGTTACTTTAATTCTGTCTTATATTTTTAAAGATATCATTACCTATTTATTTATTTTCATTTTTTTCACCATTAATTCTTTATTTAGCCACATTATCAGCCTCAATATCTCATATTTTGGAAATAGATGGCATTACCTAACCCATGCAGCCTTCCTTCCACATTTATTAATTTTTATTTTATTTTGAAATTATTAACTCCATAATTAAAGCAACACCTTCATGATTTATGGATGAAAAGTTTCTTTTTTTATATTATTTTACTTTTTACAATAATTGGTGCATTGTAATCATACATCTTTGTTAGGTACAAGATGATAAAGGCATATATGCACACATTTCTCATTTAACCCCTTCCCCAATTCCCACCCCACTCCCTCACCCTCCCTCCTCAAGTTCAGTTTAGTGATTGACCTTGATATATTTGTGAAAGTACAAGATGTGCATTAGGGTGCCCCCCCCCCCCCCCCCCCCGTCCATCCCTTTCAGTTAAGTCAACTTCTTTGCTTATTGAGGGTTTCTCCTTTTTCATCTGGAGACCCTCTTATCACCCATCTTCTCCCTAGCATCCGCATATTAGGGAGAACATATGCTTTTTTACTCTTTGTGACTGACTAATCTCACTTAACAATGTTTTCCAGTTGCGTCCATTTCCCAACAAATAACATGATTTTGTTCTTCTTTATGGCTGAGTAAAATTCCATTGTGTACATATCCCATAGTTTTGTAATCCATTCATCTGTCGATGGACATCTTGGTTGCTTCCATAGTTTGGCAATTGTGAATTGTGCAGCTATAAACATAGATACACATGCATTAGTCTGATAGTTTGGTTTCCATTCTTTTGGGTAGATACCCAGAAGTGGTATTGCTGGATCATATGGTAGGTTCATTCCCATTCGACTGAGGATCCTCCATACTGTTTTCCAAAGTGGTTGCACTAATTTGCAATCCCATCAACAATGTATTAGGGGTCCCACTTCTCCACACCCTCGCCAGCATTTATTGTTCTTCATATTTTTTATGATTACCATTCTGATGAGAGTTAGGTGAAATCTCAAGGTCGTTTTGATTTGCATCTCTCTGATTGCTAATGATGTAGAACATTTCCTCATACATTTATTGGCCATTTGTATTTCTTCTTTTGTGAAGTGTTTATTTAGATCCTTTGCCCATTTTTAATTGGGTTGTTTTCTTAGCTGTGATTTTCTTGAATTCTCTGTATATCCTAGACATTAGACCTCTATCAGAAGAGTAGCTGGCAAAAATTTTCACCCACTCTATGGGCTCTCTGTTGAGGTTCTTGATAGTTTCCTTTGCTTCGCAGAAGCTCTACAGTTTAATGCAATCCCATATATTGATCTTCCTTTGAGTTGCTTGTGCTTTTGGGGTCTTGTTGAGAAAGTTTTTACCTCTGCCTATGTGTTGAAGTGCTGGGCCTATGCCCTCTTCAAGTAGCTGCAAGGTCTCTGGCCTAACTTCCAGATCTTTGATCCACCTTGAGTTGACTCTTGTGCAGGGTGAGAAAGTGGGGTTTATTTCCATTTTCCTGCATATGGTTAATAAGTTTTGCCAACACCATTTGTTAAAGAAGCTATCTTTTTTCCAGTGTATATTTTTGGCTCCTTTGTCAAAAATCAATTGACTGTAAGCACGTGGGTCTGTTTCTGAGTCTTCTATTCTACTCCATTGGTCTATGTGTCTGTTTTTGTGCCAATACCATGCTGTTTTTATTACTGTGGCTTTGTAGTAGAGTTTGAAGTCAGGTATTGTGATACTCCTGCATGGTTCTTGTTGCTAAAAACTGCTTTTGCTATCCTGAGATTTTTGTTGTTCCAAATGAATTTAAGGACTGATACCTCTATGTCTGTGAGGAGCGACCTTGGTAATTTCATGGGTATTGCATTGAATCTGTAGATCACTTTTGGGAGGGTGGTCATTTTGGTGATATTTATTCTGCCTATCCAAGAGCATGGAAGATCTTTCCATCTTCTAAGGTCTTCATCAA
>PVLC010003611.1:45612-95170 GCA_004027655.1 Graphiurus murinus
GGCATTCTACCTCCGAGCTATGCCCCCAGCCCTATTTTTTATTCTTTATTTTGAAACCGAGTCTCACTAAGTTGCGGAGTGCCTCACTAGGTAGCTGAGGCTGGCCGTGAACCAAGATCCTCCAGTCTCAGCCTCCCGAATGCTGGGATTACAAGCGTGCGCCACCACACCCAGCTTGAAAGCTTCTGATTTTTTAAGATTGATTTTGTATCCAGACACTTTGCTGAATTTGTTGATCAGTTCTATAAGTTTTTTGGTTGACTTTGTTGGGTCTTCTCAGTATAGTATCATGTCATCTGCAAAAAGGGATAGTTTAGTTTTTCTTTCCCTATTTTTACCCCTTTGATTTCCTTCTCTTGCCTTCTTGCTCTGGCTAGAGTCTCAAGTACTATATTGAACATAAGAGGTGATAATGGACGTCCTTGTCTTCCTCCTGTTTTTAGTGGGAACTCTTGCAGTTTTTCTCCATTTAATATGATGTTGGCTGTAGGCTCTTTGTATATTGCCTTTATGATGTTGAGATACATTCCTTCTATTCCGATTCTCTGCAGTGCTTTCAGCATGAATGGGTGTTGGATCTTGTAAGTGCTTTTTCAGCATCAATTGAGATGATCATGTGATTTTTGTATTTGATTCTGTTTATGTGGTGAATTACATGGATTGTTTTTCATATGTTGAACCAGCCTTGCATCCGTGGGATGAAGCCGACTTGGTCATGGTGTATAATTTTCTTGATGTGGTTTTGAATGCTCATTGCTAGTATTCTGTTTAGCAGTTTTGCATCTAAGTTCATCAGTGATATAGGCCTATAGTTTTCTTTTCTTGAGCTATCTTTATTTGGCTTTGGTATTAATGTGATGTTGGCTTCATAGAATGTGTTTTGGAGGGTCCCATTTCTTTCTATTTCCCAGAATAGTTTGAGGAGTATTGGGATTAGCTCTTCTATAAATGTTTTATAAAATTCAATTGGAAAACCATCTGGCCCTGGGCTTTTGTTTGATGGTAAACTGTTTACTGCTGTTTCTTTCTCTTTGATTGCTATTGGTCAGTTTAAGTTTTCTATATCTTCTTGACTCAATTTAGGAAAGTTATATGTTTCTAGAAATTTGTCAATTTCTTCTAGATTTTCCACTTTGTTGGAGTATAGTTTTTAAAAATAGTTCCTCTCTATTTCCATACTGTCGGTGGTAATATCACCTTTTTCATTTCTTATTTCGGTAATTTGGGTTGATTCTCTCTTTCTTTTGGTTAGGTTGGCCAATGGTTTATCTATCTTGTTTATTTTTTCAAGAAACCAGCTTTTGGTTTTTTAATTCTCTACTTCATTAATTTCTGGTCTGATTTTCATAATTTCCTGTCTTCCACTAGCTTTGGGGTTGGATTGTTCTTGTTTTTTAAGTGCTCTGAGCTGTGTCATTAGGTTATTTATTTGGTGATTTTCTGTTCATCTTATGTGGGCACTCAGTGCTATAAGTTTTCCTCTTAGTACTGCCTTCAAAGTATCCCAGAGGTTTTGATATGTTCTGTCTCTGTTTTTATTGGTTTCTAGGAATTTTTTAATTTCCCCCCTTACTTCTTCTATGACCCATTCCTCGTTCAGCAATGTGGTGTTCAGTCTCCATGTGTTTACATGGTTACTCTGGGTCTTCTTGGAGTTGATTTCTAGTTTCATTCCATTGTGTTCTGAAAAGATGCAGGGAATGATGTTACATTTTTTGAATTTGCCAGTGCTTGCTTGTGGCCCAGAATGTGGTCTATTTTGGAGAAGGTTCCATGTGCAGCTGAGAAAAATGTGAATTCAGCTGTAGTTGGGTGAAAGAGTCTATATGTGTCTAATAGGTCCATTTGGTTTATGGTATTCTTTATGGCTGAGTCCTCTCTACTGACCTTTTGTTTAAAAGATCAGTCTAGTGATGTGAGAGGAGTATTGAAGTCTCCCAATATTAGTGTATTGGTATCTATGTGTGTCTTTATATCATGTAGAATTTGTTTTATAAAAGTGGCTGCACCTATGTTTGGGGCATAGATGTTAATAATTGTTATTTCCTCTTGCTGGATTGTCCTTTTACTAGTTAAAAATGACCTGCTTTGTCTCTTCTGATAAGCTTAAGCTTGAAGTCTAATTTATCTGATATCATTGTTGCTACTCTTGCTTGTCTTCGAGGTCCTTTGGCATGGATTACCTTACTCCAGCCCTTCACCTTTAGTTTGTTGAAATCTTTGCTTGTAAGTTGTGTTTCTTGCAGGCAGCATACAGATGGATTCTGGGTTTTAATTCATTTTGCCACCTTGTGCCTTTTTATTGGGGAGTTGAGACCATTTATATTCAGTGTGATTATTGAGAGATGACTTTTAATTCCTAACATTTTGAGTTTTGACTTATGTTTGCGATGGTGTTTATTCTTCTTGCTTAGTTGTTTGCTTCCTGGAAATTATTGTTTCTCTGGTTCTGACATTTACTTATTAGTTCTTCTTTGTAGTTATAATCTGTTTGAGTATTTTCTCTAGTGCTGGTTTGGAAGACATAAATTCTTTCAGTTTCTGTTTATCATGGAAGGTTTTTATATCCCTGTCAATTTTGAGAGAGAGTTTTGCTGGGCAAGAGAATCTTGGCTGCAAGTTATTTTCTTTCAAAGTTTGGAATATGTTACTCCAGTCCCTTCTGGCTTTCATGACTTGGTTTGGGAGGTCTGGAGTGGTTCTAATTGGTTTGCCTCTAAATGTCACTTGGCCTTTTACTTTTGTTGCCTTTAGAATTCTCTCCTTAGCCTCTACATTAGTCATCTTGATTATTATGTGGCGTGGTGAACCTCTTCTTTGCCTTGTCTCAAGGGAGTTCTATATGTTTCCTGTACCTGTGTGTCAACTTCTCTTTCTATGTTTGGAAAATTCTCTGATATTACTTCTTTGAAAAGATTGTTTATTCCATAAGTTTCAACTTCTAATCCCTCTTCTGTGCCTATTATTCTGAGGTTAGCTCTTTTAAAGTTGGCCCAGATCTCATCGATGTCCAATTCATACTGTCGAACTTTTTTTTCTAAATTTTGTACTATGGATTCATTTTTGGAATGGTCATCTTCGAAGAGTGGTATTCTATTTTCCATGTGGTCTAATCTATTGTTTATAGTTTGTATTGATGCCTTCACTTCAATTATTGCATCTTCCACTTCCTTCAAATCTTCTCTTTGGTTCCTGTTCAGGGTGTCAGATTCTTTGTTTATTTGTTCTTTTATTTCTTTCCAACTCTCCCTACATTCTTTCCAAAAATCCTGGATTGTTTCTAGTATTAAAGATCTGAATTGTTCTTCTGATAATCTCTGCCATTCTGGGTTGATGAGATCTGTTATTGAGGGTTTGTGGTGGCTCATGTTTCTTTGCTATTTTTCCTTACCATGGTTCCCCGTTCCTAAATTTATATCTTTGCTGCTCTTGCAAGTTTTCTCGTCCAATCTCTGCAGTGGGGGTTTAGAGGTATCTACTGGTATATATAGGGACAGGTTGTGTTCAGTGTTAAAGGTTGAGTGAGAGGTCACAATGATGAATGCAAGAATAGGGTAAAGTAGAGGGAATGGTCCAGTGGAATAAGAGATTGAGTGTGTAGAGGTAATATATTGTAAAGATTAGAGATGGTATCTGGTATGTCGGGGGATTCTGGTAGTCAATGTAGAGTTTTAAGTGTGGTAGTATGAGTTGGTCTTGATATGAGACAGGGAAAAAAAGGAAAAAGAAAAGAGAAGAGGAAAAGTGTTGAGGAGAAGAATATAGAGAGGAAAGAGGGAGGGAAGCTTGTAAAAGGGATAAGGAGGAGATTCAACAAACTAAGCAAAAAAATAACAAAGCAACCATTCATCCAAACAAACATAAATAAGTATTTATTATTATTATTATTTGTGCATTGTAAGCATACATCTTTGTTAGGTACAAATTGATAAAGACATATGTGCCCACACTTCTCATTTCACCCCTTCCCCAACTTCCCACCCCGCTCCCTCGCCCTCCCTCCATCTCAAGTTCAGTTTGGTGAGTAACCTTGATGTACATTAGGGTGCCCCCCCCACCCATCCCTTTTGGTTAAATCAACTTCTTTGTTTATCGAGGGTCCCTCCTTTTCCATCTGGAGACCCTCTTATGTCCCATCTTCTCCCTAGCATCTGCATATTAGGGAGAACATATGCTTCTTTACTCTTTTTGACTGGCAAGCTCACTTAACATAATGTTTTCCAGTTGTGTCCATTTCCCAACAAATAACATGATTTTGTTCTTCTTTATGGCTGAGTAAAATTCAATTGTGTACATATCCCATAGTTTTGTAATCCATTCATCTGTCGATGGACATCTTGGCTGCTTCCATAGTTTGGCTATTGTGAATTGTAAAGCTATAAACATAGATACACATACGTCAGTCTGATAGTTTGGTTTCCATTCTTTTGGGTAGATACCCAGAAGTGGTATTGCTGGATCATATGGTAGGTTCACTCCCATTTGTCTGAGGATCCTCCATAAAAACAAAGAATAAGAAAGGGCTGGAGGTATAGCTTGAAGGTAGAATGCTAGTAGGTGGTTCAATCCCTAGTAGCACAAACAAACAACAACAGCAAAAACTATTAGTTGTATAAATCAGACTCCTTCCTAATTATCTTCTATAGAAGTTCTTTAGGACCACTCTTTCATTTCACTTTGCCCAGTGCTATATTGGCAGAATGTGTCTTAAACTCAGTCTAGTATAATAAAAGCTAACTCTTAGGTTCAAAATAAATAAATAAACAAATAAATAAGTCAAGGCAATACATGTGGAGAGCCATTACGCCCCAAAGACGGCGCGTGGCGGAAGCGACTGTCTGACACAAACAACTCCTTACTAGGGCATGGCCGGGAGATCGGCGCGGAGGTGGGTCGGGCGATATGTTCCTGGCCAATTGGCTTTCAGAATGGGCCGGCTCGGGATTGGTCAGAAGCTAGTATATAAGCTAGGGGCGGAAACGCAATCGGGGCCATTTTCTCTCTGTAAGTTAACTACCTGAGTAAAGCTCTGCATAGAAGGAACCTGTTTGTGGCGTTCTTTGTCTGCTGGTCAGACATTTGCGTGCCGCAAATACAAAATGAAAACAAATAAAACATAACACACACACACACACACACACACACACAACAAAAAACAACAAAAAAAACCAAAACGAAAAAACAAAAACCCTGCTAGTTTGTAGGTACAGAGCTTAAATTTTCAGTCTCTGGAATTCTTATTTGCTCTGTCAGTGCAGACTGGGGGTCCCGCTGATGACTGTCCTGCTGCAAGCTTGTGTCTAGGGCCTGTCTGTGTCTCTCTCTCTGTCTTTGCTGGTGGCAGGAGTGCAATCTATATGCCAGGCATTTCCAGGGTGCCTGGAAGTTCTCTATGCCCTGTGTGCACTGGGTCCCTCCCACACTTCTGCTCTATCCAATCACTTGAAGGGCAGGTGACTGAGTCTGTGCTTTGTATAGGAGCCCCCGCACACCAGGGGTGCAATTTAACTTACAGATCCCTGCTGTGCTGGTTCCAGTGGAAGGGGTGATCTGGGGTGTCCCAGGTGTTCTTGATCACTTTGATCCTGCGGGGATATGCCGTCTGATTAGGGTGTGGAATTCTGTAGTCGCTTACTCCACTTCTGTTTGTTGGGTGGGCAGGAGGTCCTTGGAAGTCTTGGTGCTAATAGATGCTGCTCTTGGTGGCTGGCAAGATGGCGGCTGTCAAAATGGCGGCCACAGGTTCACAGCGCATGCCCTGCTGTGGGCGCTGGCTCCTTTGTTCTCCCTGGGTTCTGTTCAGCTGCTTTTGTTGCTCTGTTCACTTTTTTTTTTTCTGCTTTTCTTTTCTTTCCTTCGGTCAAGGAGCTGCATTTGTGGCAGTTTTGATTCCAGAGCAGTCGATCACTGCTCCGGCTCTGGAGGGAGAGGTGAGCTGGGGTGGTCCCGTGGGGGTTTACGCTGGTTGTACCATGCGTTCTGTTCGTTGTGGAAGGTGCGGGGATCCGCTGCCTGTCAGGATGTGGAGTTCTGGAGTCGCTTACTCCATGCCTGGTCGCTGGGTCCCCAGTGGTGTTAGTAGACCCCGGTGTCGGGCTGCGGCTTAATGGCCGATGTGGCTCCAAGGCTTGGTGCCGCTGCTCCTCGGTCAGGCTCCTGGTTGACTTTCTCCGGTCTCTTTAGTTGTAGTTCAAATTTCGTTGTTTTGTTCGCTTTTTTGTTGCTTATTTTCTTCCGTCAAGAAGCTGCTTTTATGGCAGATTTGATTAGAGCTCACAGCGCCTGAGGAGAGGTGTTTCACTCAGACGCCATCTTCCCACCACTTTCTGATTCCCTATTTATTTTTTGAAGCTAATTTTAGATCTACCCTATCAATTTCCAAACAAAATGATCTGGATTTTTATTTGAGTACATCCATTTTATTTGATTGCAGTAATAGAGCATACATTACTTTGCAGAAAGAAAATTAACTTCTTCACAGTTTTTAGTCACTTACTAGGTCTTTTCTGTATCAAGGAAAAAGTCAGGAGGCAGGCCACGGGCAAAGACAAGCAGACACCTGGGCCGAGAGGCAGGGCGTGCCGGCGGGGTGGGGGGTGGGGGGTCTCGGCAGGTGCGTCCTGGCAGAGGACTCAGCATTTCATTTCCGTGTGTTCCCATGAGCCACGTTGTCTGCAGGGGACAGATTCTACATGACGAGAGTGGACATGTACAAGCGACAGTGGTGTGTATGGAGAAGGCAAGAGGGACGGGGTCCTGGCCCATGTACTCTGGTCACAGTCAGAGGTCCTTCACTCGCCATTGCCTCGCCCCCAGGTACCTCCAGCTCTGCAACCCTTTTAATCTCTGACACTGCAGACACTTAATTATGTATAGACAGGAAACTCAGACACCCAAAACCATTTGACACATTATAGGACAGTGAGGTTATGGGTGACTTTCTGTCACATATTTGTTGCTGTAAACTGCGAAGGATAGAGGCTGTGAAGAAATCTGTTAGCCAATACCACTCCATGTCCCTGCTCCAAGGTGCTCTACACACTTAGAAGAATTTCAAACTGTTATCAGTCTGCTTGACTTTTGCTCCAGTTTAGAAGCATTCAGGCTATAACCACAGCCCAGAGAGTGACATGTGAAAAGCTGTCCCACCTCTGGTGCAAATGCAGCCTTCAGAAATAGAAGAAAGGCCCCAGTTCCCCAGCCAGGGTTAACCCACAGTCAGACACATGACCAGCAACGCCATCCAGGCCTACCAAGAGCCTGAGAAAAACTTGGGACTAGAGGCTAGGGGTAGGGGGTGTGGCTCAGGGGTAGAGCACTTGGCCAACACTCCTGAGACCTTAGGTTCCATCCCAGCACCATAAAAAAAGAAAAGATTTAGGTTTTCTTTCTTACTGGAAGAATTTTTATGAGGCTAAGGCGTTGACAAGTTTGTCATTCCCAGAATCTGCTAACATACTCCCCCCACCCTTGGATCTTTAGTAGTTTACTCTCCTCTTTTTTAGAGAGGAGGGAATACTGTCTTGAACAGGCTGAAAGTTTTGTCCAAGGTGTTTGGCAGCGACTCCAGGGTCTGGGAAAGATTTATGTCTTGGTCCCCTGGCACTGCCTTGTGTTAGCTCACTTAAAACAACTGAATCAATGAGCTCACTTTATCCTGTCAAAGTGCAACCTCGGGCGGCACGGTACCCAGCTGGGGTCCGAGGGGACCCTGAGGCAATGTTCATGTCTCAGTCACTTACGCTGAGCTCAGTCGTTTTTATGTCTGTCTGAGATCATTAAAGTGAGGAGGGCAGGGGGGCAGAAAGACCTGCAAAGAATAGAGTGATAGAAACGCCACTTGGAGTCCAGGGCTCAGCCAGGAGTGTGGAGTCAGGGGTTCTTTAGAAGGCTGCCTCTCCCAGGCAGAGCCCCTGGGCCTGGAGAGGGGCTGGCTGCTTACAGTCCGAGCTCCTGAAGGCCCCCTCCAGAAGTCTCTCCAGGCCAATGATCCCTAGAATATTTCAATATTCATGGAGTTTTTTTTTTTTTTTTTTTTTTTCTTTTCTTTCCTGCTGCCCTACTGCCATTATGACTAGGCCATGGGTCAGAACCGGTTGCTCTAGAAAAAAGAACATGTTATCTGCCCTATGTGGATTTTCTGGGCCAGGCCCAGGTGCACTCTTCTCATGTGGATGCGGGCTCAGAATTTGCCAAAGGGTTTCATTACTAGCCCAAGGAAGCAGGATTCAAAAAGGAGCCTATTTCAAAGAACAGAAAAAGGTGGATGAGCTGGGGGCCAAGGCTCTGTGCTAGTCCATCCCCAGGCATGGCATCATGACCTTCCATTCCAGACCTGGTTCCCCTTTCAGAGTCCTCAGGCTTTAGCCTGAAAGAAGGGATGCTTTCTGTCTTAAGCTTGGGGTGCCTGGGACTGTGATAGCTCCCACGAGTTTCTAGCATTTCAAGGTGACCAAGCATGTTCCCTACAGTGTGAGAGGTCCAAGGGCAGGGATTGTACCCATTTCCTGAGAAGGGAGGAAGGAAAGGGGAGGGGATGAGTCAATCCTCACAAGACCTGGAACACACTGGTGGGAACACGAAGTCATTGCGTCCACCGAAAGGCTGGAATTTGCCTCTGAACACAGAGCTGGGAGTGGACTGCAGGCCTGCCTTGCCTGTCCTGCACCAATACTGCCCAACCTCCAGTGGGTCTGTGTGTGTGCATGTGTGTGTGAGACACGGAATCACGGGATTGAGCCTAGGGCCTTGCCCTGCTAGGCAAGTGCTCTGCCGCTGACCCAAACCCCAGCCCTCAGCTGTTCTTTTAACACCTTTGTCATCTCTGCCAATCTTCATCCTACGTATCTTTGTAAATATATACTGAGCCAACTTGGCTTGACTTACAAACACAACTGGTTTAATATGCTAGTTATATTTTTAGCATGCATTAAAACAAATATTTATGAGATAACAACTTGTTCATCTATGCTGGCATGCTGCCCAAGTGCATGCGTTGGACTAGAGCAGCACCTGGGCTTCTTAGAAATGCAGATTCTCAGGCCCCGCCCCAGAACTCAGAATCAGAAGCTCTGGAGGTGGAGTTCAGCAATCTTTTTTCTTTTTCTTTCTCTTTTTCTTGCGGTACTGAGCTACACCCCTGGCCCTCTTTTTTTTGTTTGTTTTTAATTATTTTGTTTTGAAACAATCCCACTAAGTTGCAGAGGGCCTTGCTAAGTTGCTGAGGCTAGCCTTTAACTTGTGATCCTCCTGTGTCAGCCTCCCAAGTGCTGGGATTAGAGGCATGTGCCACCACACCCAGGAGAAGGTGTCCTCTCTTATTACATACAGAGAGGTTTCCTGATAGAGCTGAGATGAAAGCGAATGGAAATCGAGGCTGAGTTTGGAGATTGGAGCCTTGGAGGCCGAAGAGAAAATATAGCCAGAGAGGAGCACACCAATGACCCATGGAAAATTTCCTCAGCCCTGCCTCCTTTCTCCCGTTGGCTTGAGAACATCCCCCAGCTGCCCCGGGGTTGGCTGAAGCCTCTTTGGGTTCTTCCCGTCTCCCCAGGCCCCTGCCCCTCTCACTCCTGCCTCAGAACAATCTCCTCTTTGATTGCTGGCTCCAGCCCGCTGACTGTTGGGTCATCTGCACCTAATCAGGAGGAGCTGGGGCCTGGGGGATGATAAATGGGGCTTCTCATTTCAATAAAGTTTGCACAGAATATTGGAAACAGCTGTGGGCCTCACTGGCCGTGCAGGAGCCTGTGGGGGCCTTGTGTTTGGGGGAGGAGAGCTGAAGTGGGGGAACACCAGGACAGCAGTCTATTTAAAGGGTGCTTGGCCCCTACAGCCCATGAGGCCAGTGAGATTAGGACAACTCCAGCCCCTGCCTGGAACCCTAGGCTCTGATGAGCGTGGAGCATTCTCTGGAATCAGAGGGTCAGGTCACAGCCTGGCAGGTCTGCATTACCCAGCAGGCAGTTATTTACATTTATTGTCAGCTATTTTACAAATACTACATAGATGGCTCTTCGAGTTGCTTTTCTCACCTAACAAAAACATCATGGAAATCCTTTCAATTTATTCTTTTCTTTTATTGTGGTAAAACCCATAATGCAAAATTTACCATCTCTCACATTTTTAAGTGTATAGTTTGGAAGTGTTAAATATATTCACATTGTCATGCGACCCATCTCCAGAAACTCTTCCTCTTGTAAAACTAAAATTCTGTATTCATTAGACAACAACTCCCCATTTCCTCTTCTTCCCCTGGCAACCAGCATTCTATTTTCTGTCTCTGTGATTTTTGACTACACTGGGGACCTCATATAACTGGAATCATACAACGTTAGTCTTTCTGTAATTTATTGTTTTTAATAGTTGCATAAGAGTGCATTATATGAATATATGAATATCATTCAACCATTACTACATTTTTTGCCACTACAAAAAAAGTATGCTATACCATAAATTTTTTGCAAGCATAGCCTTGAATGCTGTTTTTTTCTGTAGCATGATTCCTAGAAATTATATAACTCAGTCAAAGAGATGCATATTTTTAGTTTTCTTATATTTTACCAGATTCTTTCTGAACAGTCTGTGGTAATTCACATATCCATTAAGAGTACTGTTTATTCCTCAACTTCTCCAGCATTAGATATGGCCATTCTTTTTAAGTTTTGATATTTTCATAAATAAAAGCAATATCACATTTCTAAAATTTGCACTTCCTTGACTATTTGTGAGGTTGAACATTTTTTCTACTAGGTTATTTCTCTCTCTTTCTTTTCTTTTTTAAGTACCAGGGATTAAACTCAGGGGCATTCTACCTCCGAGCTACACCCCCAGCCCTATTTTTTTATTCTTTATTTTGAAACAGAGTCTCACGAAGTTGCAGAGGGCCTCACTAAGTAGTTGAGGCTGGCTGCGAACCTGTGATTCTCCTGTCTTAGCTTCCCAAGTACTGGAATTACAAGCGTGCACCACCATGCCCGGCTATTTCTCTTTCTTATTGATAGGTAAGGATCTTTTTGTGTATTACAGATATTAATTTTTTATTGGTGGTATATATTGAAATATCTTCTCCAGTCTATAATTTGTCTTTTGACTTTGTATCTGGTATCTTTTATCGTTCTAAAATTTTACATCTACCTTTTCCCACGTAGCTTCCAGATTTTCTAATTTGTTAAGAAAAATCACTAACTAGATTGTATAAATATTATCCTAATATTTTTTCTCATGAACCTGTTGTAAATGTTATATTTAAATCTTTCATCTAAGAAAGATTATGTGGTGGCTCACATCTGTAATCCCAGTACTTGAGAGGCTAAAACAGGAAGATCACAGGTTCAAGGCCAGCCTCTGAAACTTAGCGAGACCATCAGCAATTTAGCCAGAACCTGTTTCAAGATAAAAATAATGCTGGTTTTGGACCCTGCAAATTCCACTCCTGCTTTGCCAGCCAACAGGGGGCACTGGAGGGAGGCTGTGAGCAGAGCCCCCTCATCATAACTCTCCTCTTGGTCTCCCCAGACCTGGGAGTGGATCTGCTCCATAGCTCCACCTCCCTGACACCTTAGTGTTCTTCTGTTACCCTCACCTAACCTAATCAACAACCTTACTCTTAGTTATCAATTCTTTACATTCAACTTGTTTTTCCAGCTAATGTATGGTTTGTCTGACACAGGTAATAAGAAACTGAAATTTCCTGGGGGCTCAGGGCTGCCTCTCTTGGCTGCCCTGCAGAGAATCCCCCTCCCTCCTTCATTCCCAGAATTATTTGGCTGCTGGTCACCAAGGAGACGGCTGACAATCTCCAGTTGCCAAGTCTCTCCCTGGAGCCCTACGGAGACATTCTGGAAACTCCCTACTCCTTCCTGAGCCCCAGCCAGGGAACTTGGAACATCTAGCCAGGTTGGGGAGGAGGGGCTTTGGGAGGGAGGAGAAGGAACCAGGCCCGAAGCTGGAGAGATGGACATAGATTGCCAAAGTCAGCAATACTGCCTCCCGGGGGGAGGGGGATGCTAGAATGATCCAGAGGGCAGCAGAAGTCTCTGGTGCTCAGTTGGGGGTGTTGACTAAAAATAAGGGGGTGATCCTGGCATAGTGCCGCATACCTGTGATTCCAACTAAGGCAGGAGGATCGCAGGTTCATAGCCCCGTCAAGCAGCATTCAGTACACACTGGACCTAGCGCCACAGCCCGGGCTCTGATCTCGTTCACAAGGATCACAACAATACCACCTATAATAGTAGTGTAGCAGGTATGACCTCACCCTACAAATGAAAGTGTGCAAAAATATCCATCCTTTCATCAAAATCAAATACAGTTGACTCCATGGGGCTCCTGCTCCTTCCTGGGTTTCATCAGCATCTGAGAGACGTTGCTATGGTTTGAATCTGTCCCCTCCGAGATTCATGGGTGGCTAATGTGATAGAATAGGAAACAGGACCTTTAAGAGTTGATTAGAATCCGAGGCGTAATCAAGTACTCAGGGAGCTGAGACAAGAGGATCACAGGTAGGCCGGGCGTGGTGGCGCATGCTTGTAATCCCGGTACTTGGGAGGCTGAGACAGGAGGATCTGGGTTCGCGGCCAGCCTCAGCTGCTTAGCGAGGCCCTCTGAAACTTAGACCCTGTTTCAAAATAAAGAATAAAAAATAGGGCTGGGGCTGTAGCTCAGAGGTAGAATGCCCCTGGGCTCCATCCCCAGTACCACAAGAGAGAGAGAGAGGGGGGGGGGGCGGGGGGTGTAGCTTGGAGGTAAAATGTCCCTGGGTTCAATCTCTGGTACTGGAAAAAAAAGAGGGTCACAGGTTCAAAGCCAGTCCTAGCAACTAGCAAGACCTTGTTGGAAGAAAGAAGGGAAAGGAAGGGAAAGGAAGGGAAGGGAAGGGAAGGGAAGGGAAGGGAAGGGAAGGGAAGGAAAGAGAAGGGAAGGGATAGGGCTGTAGGTTATAGCTTGGAGGGAGATTGCCCCTGGTTTCAATCCCCAGTACCAAAAAAAAAAAGGCAATTAGGCCATGAGGAGCCTCCCTTGGGAATGGGATTAGGTGTCCCTATTATAAAAGGACTTGACAGAGGGAGTCCATTTCCTGTTGCCCTTCTGCCTTTCACCATGTGAGGACACTGCCTTCGTCCCCTTGTCCCCTCCAGAGGAGGCAGTGGCAAGGCACCAGCCATTTTGGAAGTGGAGAGAAGCCCTCACAAGACAAATTGAACACAAGCTTCCCAGCTCCACAACAGTGAGGAATCAATTCCTGCTCCTTATAAAATCACCTATTATTAGCTATTCTGTTAGAGCATGGTACATGGAGTCAGACATGTGTGAGGCCTCTAACCTGGGGCGCACCGTGGCTGCAGGCCCCTCCTTGTCCACGCCTGGGGGGGCTGTGCAGTGACAGTGGCTCTCACTTCTCTGCCCCCCAAGGGCCACGGTGCGCCCCTCCAGGCTCATCTTCTGACATGCCAAATGACCTCTGACCTACCCTCAGGCTCAAGGGTAGTCTGCACACTAACTGCCCCCGAGGCACTCTTCTTTCACCTCAACTTTTCCATGAATCTAGACTTTTAAGAAATTAGGAAAGCCAGGCTTGAGCTGGGGTGGTGGCGCACGCTTGTAATTCCAGTACTTAGGAGGCCGAGACAGGAGGATTGCAGGTTTGTGGCCAGCCTCAGGTACTTAGTGTGGCCCTCCACAACTTAGTGAGACCCTGCTTCAAAATAAAGAGAATAAAAAAAAATAGGGCTGGGTGTATAGCTCAAAGGTAGAATGCCCCTGAGTTCAATCCCCAGTAGTGCCAAAAGAAAAAAAAAAAGGAAAGCCAGGGTTGGTGGGTGCATGCCTGCAGTTCTCAGTGCTTAGGAGGTTGAGACAGGAAAGTCAGGTTTGAGGCCAGCCTCAACAATTTAGCAAGGCCTTCAGCAACCTAGTAAGACCTATTTGAAAAACAAAGAATTAAAAAACAAACAAACAAAAAGAAATAGGGCAGGAGATGTAGTTCAGAGAGAGAATGCCTCTAGTACCACAAAAAAAAGAAATTAGGAAAATGTTACCTTTGGTACCAAGTAGGTACTGCATCTGCCTTGCACGAATCCCTGTGGCATTGTAGAACTAGAAACCCATCTAAAGTAGCATTGCTTTTATTTTTTTAACAAGTGTTTTAAGTTAAACCGCAGAAATCATTGTGTCTCATCAGTACATATGCTAGCACTCATTAAAAAAAAAAAAAAGACACACAAAACTATTTTCTCACATAGCAAAACTAACAAGTTTTCTGATACTAATAAAAAATTAGCTCCAGGATCTAGAGGAAAAGCGACCAGTTGGAGCTGGTGAGTCACACGTTGGACATCACTCAGCTAGAGGGCTCACAGGCAAGCTCCGAGCCCTGCCGGGATCTCCAGGCCTCCTGTTCTTTACACCAGCACTCTGCAGAGGTCTCTGCCTTCTTTATCCTCCCAGCCAGCTCTGATGGCGGCTCGGTAGCATCAGGGTGGAGACAGCAGTCACACGTTCTTGTTTTTTTTCAGTACTGGGAGTAGAACCCACTCTGGCTCTACTTCTTGGCAGTACACCCCCGGCCTGCAATCTCATTTTTTAACCAAGAAGGAAACAGGCTCAGAGGAAGGGACGTTTCTCTCAAAGGAGCCTGGAAATGGCTGCCCCTGAAGGGCTCCTGGGAATGGGAAGCTGAGGGAAGGGGTCCGTTCCTGGGTAGAGCTGGCCCCAGAAACTGGACCTTCCCCCACAGCCCAACCTGGGGCCAGCTCCTGTCACCACCTCAGCGTCTGCCCTCCTTCCCCGGCCCCTCCTGGTCTGTTGGGCTCCCTTTCCCAGCCCTTCCAGCGAGGACCTCCTTCATTTCCTCTCCAGTCTCCAAGGAGCAGTTAACAAAATGACAGAGCGATGACCCTTGTTGCTCCTCTGTCCCTCTGTCCCTCTGCCCCGCCCCCCCGCCCCCCCGCCCCCCCAGGAGCACAGCTAGGCATGTGGAGCCTCTGGCCACCGCGTCCTCTCCAGCCCTGGGCTCATCTCCTGCTGGCGTCCCCAGGGCTTCCGACAAGGTGCTCGTGGAGAAACAATTTACTTCAGGAGCATCTGCTTCTGCTGCTCCAGCCCAGCTGTCCTCATCCTTCCACATTCTGCTTCCTCCCAGCCCTGGGACTTCAGAATCAGGATTCAAAATGGTTACAAGAGGCTGGAGAGCTGGGTTAAAACAGCGTGAAAGGAGGGGACTGAGGAACGGCTCAAAAACAGCAGGGAGGTGAGCGTGAGACACAGGGGCATCTGGCCCTGAGTCTAGTTGGCTATAGCTGCTGCCTGGGGCAGGCTGGAGGGTCCAGGAAATAAAAGTGCTTGTTCCTGTTACAACGATATCTAGTTAGAAGACAGGGGAGCTGGGTGAGGTGTTGCACCCCTGTAATCCCAGTACTGGAAGCTGAGACAGGAGTGGTAGACACAGATTTTAGGGAAACCACAAATTAAAACAAAACAAACAAACAAACAAACAAACAAAAAAACCCCTCATGAAATCAAAAGTAACTTGGCCAAGGCAATTTACTTCTCTGCAGAAGGGTGCGAGCGCCATGGGCAGGCAGTCTGCTCAGCTCAGCCTTTTAGTCCCTACTGCGAAGGCCACTATGCCGTTCCCCATTGGCTGGAGCGTGGCTTTTGCAATCTAATCCGGTTGGCTAGTTTTCATTGGGCAAATTTTACAAAAGGAAAAACACAAAACCAGTACATGTGGGAGTGCAACATACAGACACATGTAAAAAGTTACAAAGTGGAAGCCCGCCAGGTTCTATCTGATCTTGTAACTTCAGTGGAAAAGATTGCTTTCTTTTCTTATACGAGGACCACAGGTTCGAGGCCAGCCTCAATAACTTAGCAAGATCCTCAGCAATGTAGCGAGATCCTGTTTCAAAAAAGGTGGGGGGAAGCCAGGCATGGTGGCGCACGCTTGTAATCCCAGCATTTGGAAGGTTGAGACCAGAGGATCTGGGTTCAAGGCCAGCCTCAGCTACCTAGTGAGGCCCTCCACAACTTAGTGAGACCCTGTTTCAAAATAAAAAATAAAAAATAGGGCTAGGAGTATAGCTCGGAGGTAAAATGCTCCTGAGTTCAATCCCCAGTACCTCAAAAAAAAAAACGGTGGGGGGATCTGAGGGGTGTAGTTCAGAGGTAGAATGCTCAGGTTCAATATCACACACACACACACACACACACACGTTGTGGATACTACTTGTTCCGTGTTTTTATCATGGAAAAGTACTGCTGATTAGAAGTCTCTCGCATGAAATGACTTGGAATAAAAAATGGTTATTTTTAGAGAAAATTATAATTATTATAATTATTAGAGATATGGGGGAGTGGGGTCAAGACTGAAAAAAGCTTCTGCCTCTCCTTCAATGAGCATCCTTTTTTATTAAAAGTTTAAACAAAGCATTTCTAAAAGTGCTTTGATTAAAGGGCAGAGCAGTCACAAGTTAAGTTTAGACAAAGGTAGTCATAGTAGCTTCAGGGAGAGGCAGTCGTGGGCCAGGTTTAGGGAGAGGCAATTATGAGCAAGATTTAGAGAAGAGAACAGGAGGTCATCAAAGTCCACCTAGCGGTCCCATCGAGTCCAGGGAAGTTTGTCTGCTTGTGGGCAATCTCCACTCAGTGTATACTATGTACCTAGCTGAGCCGATCCGAAATGGTGACCTCATCGCATGAGCTAAGATGGCTCCCAACACACACGTAGGGGCCACACGGAGCTGACATTTCCTCTCAGAGTAAGGAGGTCTGCCCAGCCTTCCTCATGGGCCTGGACTAACGGCCCAAGGAGTCCAGGTAGCAATGGTGTCTTGACATGTGACACATTAATGAGCTGGGCAAATGTGACTAGCACTGTACATAACCTGGAAAGAGTTTGCATACTCTTGTTGGAAAAGAAGGAACTTAAGCGGTTCCCCAAGCCCTGGTTGGCTGAAGCGAACCAGAGCCTCAGAGCAGATGGATATAAGCTGGGTGCTGTCCAGAGTCGGGGAGCAATGTGACATATGGGAAATTAAATCATCACGAGAACAGCGGAGGGAACTTGAGCCTCTATGTAAAATAATTTTTGCAATCCCTCTTCCAAATGAAGAACTCCACCGTAAGGATCGATGTATCAGGATAGCAGGTTTGCCTACAGAAAAGGGGCAAACCAACTTTTATGAGTGTATTCTATGTGCCACATGCTTACAAGATGCTTGATATGCAGCGTTGTGTTTTATTTGTTGAATAACTCGAGCAGGTAGTTATTATTATTCTCATTGTGAAGATGAGGCCATGAGACCTAAGAGACAGATTGCTTCCCCAAGGTACACAGCACCCCAGGAAGTGTTTCCACTGGGAGAGGCTGCAGGGCCGTGCCTCCAGGAGGCTGCAGAGGGGCTTCCTCTGCCCCAAAGGAGGCTCTGTGGGTGCATTCAGCCCTCAGCCTGGCTCCCCAAAATGTTACCTCAAACTACTCAAGAATCCAGTTTCTTGATTCCAACCTGGTAACCTCCTCATTTGAAGTTGGCTGAGAGCCCACTGCAGGGTCCCCCCAGGTCTCTCCCAAGTCCACACAATCTCCTCTTCTTCCCCCAGGATGCTCCTAATAAGGAGTACAGGTGCTGACATAAGCTCTGGGCACCCAGGCGGGCTGCAGGCGGAGGCCCCATGCTGACGGTGGAGTGCGGCCCAGGCAGGACGGGAAGATGAGATGCAGGCACCAAACCCAGAAGTGGGCACTTTCACCTGCCCCAGAGCCTGGCTACTGAGTGAGCCCATAGCAAAGCACAGCTTAAGGTTGCCTTGGCTTGGCTCCTTCAAAAAAGGGAAGGGACGCCGGGCGTGGTGGTGCATGCCTGTACTTGGGAGGCGGAGACAGGAGGATCACAGGTTCTCGGCCAGCCCAGCAATTTAATGAGGCTCTCTGCAACTTAGTCAGATCCTGTTTCAAAATAAGTAAATAAAATAAAATAGGACTAGGTGTGTAGCTCAGAGGTAGAATGCCCCTGGGTTCAATCCCCAGTACCAAAAAAAAAAGGGGGGGGGGAGGGAGAAAGAGAAGAAGACTGTCAGACCCAGCACTAAGTAAATGCTCAAGAAATGCTGTGAAATCCACTATTTACATTCTTTAGGTCAAGGGGCATCATTCATTCTAATAGGCAGAGACTCTACCTGCATAATCTCATTTATTTCTTGAGAAAACCATTACATAAACAGAGAGGTTAGGTAACTTGCCAAGATCACACAGTAATGGACAGGCAGAGCCATGCCCTCACCACTGTGCTCTCTTGTCCCTCCTAGCAAGGGACCAGTTCAGTTTTGTCCCTCAAAAGCCCTGAGCTGCTGCAGCAGTGAAGAAAGGAGCCTGGGGCCTGCTTTCCATCCCGGTCGCAGCTTCTCCATCTTCTCCTCCAAAGAGGGGCTGCAGCTTTGCCCTGGTGGAGCCAGAATACAGGACAGGGACACGCTTCACCCCTGTACAGCAGCTCTTCCTGGTCTTGAGGCTGCTGAATACAGACCAGGACTCATCAGCCTCCATAATCACAGGAACCATGCGTGTGTGTGTGTGTGTGTGTGTGTGTGTGTGTGTGTGTGTGTGTTACTGGAGATTGAGTCCAGGGTATTCTACTTCCGAGCTACACCCCTAGCCCTATTTTTAATTTTTATTTTGAAACAGGGTCTCACTAGGTTGATGAGAGTCTCACTCCTCCCTTCTTGGCTGTCCTTGAACCTGCAATCTTCCTATCTCAGCCTCCCAAGTACAGATTGACTGGTGTGTGCCACCACGCTGGCTCATAGAACCCAATCTTTTACAATAAATAAATTTCTTTTTAGGGGGCTGGGTGTGTAGTTCAGTGGTAAAACATTTGCCTAGCATATGTGAGACCCTGAATTCAATCCCCAGCACCACAAAATAAAAAATAAAATACATAAATCTCTTCCTGTGTGTACATACATTCTGTTGATTCTGTTTCTCTGGGAAAAACCTGACAAATACATCCGCCCCCACAACTCTCCCTCCTAAGTGTCCTTTACCAAGGAGAAAAGGTAGACTGAGGAGCCCCTCTCCAGTCTTCTGTGTTCTGAATGTCCCTAGATCAGAAAAGGCAGACGGGGCTAATTCCACAAGCAAATTCCACAGAGTAACTTCGCTGCCAGTGCTAACCTTTCTTTGCTACAGGCCAGAGCTTCACTTAAAGCTTTCTCAATTCATGCCGCTGCCCAGGGGTGAGTGGCAGTGCCAGACCCCCACTCTTTGCCCCCAAAGGAACATCCAATGGAGTTCTGAGAACATTCCCAGTTTGGCGATAGGGGATCAAAATCAGTAATCCATACGAACTGGTCATTAGGGTCCGGCAAACCGGTCTTCCTCCCATGTGGGAGCCTGACTCACAGGGACCACCTGCCATTATGCTCCATAGCAGAGTTAGTGGGGAAATGCGGCCCTGAGAACCGGGGAGGCCTGGGTGGCGAGGGAGGCAGGGAGGCAGGGAGGCAGGGAGGCAGGGCCCTCGGAGAGAGCTGGAGGCCAGTGTGCCGTGGAGGAGCAGCACGCCTGGCACTCAGCTCTCACAGCTCCGGTCCTGGCCACCCGGAGCCAGCATCGGCATCCCATCCCCTCCTCACAGGGTCCAGGACCCTCCCCCTCCTCTCAGTCCTGCCACCAGAGGACAGAAAGACCTGACCCCAGCTCAGACTGCCATTCACGGACAGCTAGGACAGCTGGACATGCTGGGAGAGACAGACAGACATTACAGAGTCAGAGAGACCAAGACAGAAATGTTGGGCTCCAGCTGGGTGTGGTGGTGCACACTTGTAATCCTGGTGTTTGGGAGGCTGAAACAGGAGGATCACAGATTCACCACCAGCCTCAGCTACTTAGTAAGGCCCTTCGCAACTAGGTGGGACTCTGTTTCAAAATAAAGAATAAAAAATAGGGCTGGGGGTGTAGCTCAGAAGTAGACTACCCTTGGGTACCCAAAAAAAAAAAAAAAAAAAAAAAAAAGAAGAAGAAGAAAGAAAGACGAAAAGAAAAAGAAATACTGTACTCCATTCCAACTCCAGACTCCAGATTTTACTGGTCAAATCTAGGACACAGGTATGCATGTAAATTATATCCATGTGTGTGCAAATCAAAGTGCACAAAAATGAACTGTGATCCCTATCCAAGTTAGGAAACAAAACAGAACATCAGCCAGGCACAGTGGCACACACATATAATCCCAGTTCTTTGGAGGCTGAGACAGGAGGATCGCAGGTTGGAAGCCAGCCTCAGGAACTTAGTGAGACCCTCAGCAACTTAGCAAGATATGTTTCACATTATTATTATTATTATTATTATTATTATTATTATTATTATTTATTATTTTTGGTGCTTAGGATTGAACCCAGAGGGCATGAATCACCACACCCAGCTAAGATCTGTTTCAAAATTTGAAAAAAAAAAAAAACATCTAAAAGGACTGGGGAAGTACCTCAGAAGTAGAAGACCCTGAGATTCAATCTCTAGTACCAGAGGGGAAAAAAGAAAGAAAAAGAAACAGAAGATCACCAGAAAGCCCCCATACACTAATTCAAGTCTTTTCATTGACTATTCACAATACGCTTTGCAACATGGAAGGTGTGACCCCATTTACCTGAGAAGAGCCCAGCACGCACGGAGGCTCAGGGCTCCCTGGGGTTGCGCAGTCCTTCCACCCTGGGCAGCTTCTCCCCACTCACAGTGAGGACTCCCCGGGAAGGGACGAAGGGCCCTTGCAGGTGTGTGGAATCCCAGTCTCTCCACTCAGGGCCCGTGTGGGGCAGATGCTTGGACATGATGAGCGGCAGTTCTTCAATGACTCTCTAATTTCCCATCATTCGCATGGAAATGCAGCAGGAGCCCACGGCCCTCTCCCCTGGGTCTCCCCAGGGCATTGCAGGTCCTGCCCCTCCCCAGCTGTGCATTATGGATAGAGGAAGTCATCTGGTAAATAATTCATGAGTAATCAGGGCAGAGAGGGTAATAGGAGCAGGGGTGGAGGCATCGGAAGGGCTGAGGTTGGCAACCTGAGACAGACCCCCATCCTCCGTCCTCCCAGAGCTGGCTGTGCTCTGGGGAGAGGGACCCCAGGAGCTAAGGTGGGCAGATCAGGGAGATGGGGCCATGGTGGGTGAGAGGGCCTGGCACGGGCCAACCGGGCTCCAGCTGTTGATACACCTCTGTCTTCTGCACCTGGGGGCTATAGGTGAGTGCTACTCAGACTCCTCCCCATCCCACCCCCACTCTCATCCCATTATTTCTTCCCCTTTCTTCCTTGGGGATCCTCCTTTTGCATGTGTGCAGCCATTCAACGAGGCCTATCCCTCTGCTAGACATTTAACTAGCGCACACTGAGCAACTACTATGAGCAGGTGGGTCACAGCACTCGAATGACCCTGAGAAGACACAGCTGTTCCGAGGGTTCAGGAGCCACATGGATCTTGGCACCTAGCCGCATTCCAGGAGGCAGGGGGTATGGAGCCGGGGCCAGGCTGCGGTTGAAGGCCAGGACCTGAGCAGAGGCCATGCTGAATGACTTACCGGTGGGGACTGTTAACTCTAGCAGCTGATAGACTGATGACTCTACAACAACAAGAATGAGGACTCAGTTGTCCTTGTGACCCTGGCACCTGGCACTCCATCATTAGTTGATGGGCTGGTACAGGCTGCTGTCTCTTTCCTCTGGCTACCGCTGGAATGAGGTAGAGTCTGGCTGTGGAATCCTCCTGGAGTCCTTCCAGAGACCTCCAAACCCTGACTTTTCAGTGGCCCTAGACCTCCTGCGTCTCCAGGGTCATCACTGACATCAGGCTGATCATCAGACTGGCCTGGGGTGCTGGGACCTGACCCTTCCCCCAGCCCGGTCCTGACTCAGCGATGAGGCTTGGGAATCTGTATTTTTGTTGGCTGTTTTGATGACTCTGGAGGAGTGGAGAGCTGTGCTCCTGTCTGGTCTCTGTTCTGTCAACCTCTCCTTCAGTGCATCTAGCCAGGGAAGCCCGTAAGCTTTGCCCAGCGGCTCCAGGATTGCCTGTGCTGTTTTTCTGAACCCGTCTGGGCCACCTGAGACTGCAGAAGCATAGGGGCTGTGAGCAAGGGGCGGGAGGGACAGGAGAACCCGGAGCAGCCCAGGTGTCCTGAGGTGCCCCTTCTGTCCCCAGGCCAGCCCCACCCAACCCCCGGGCACCCCGAGGAGGAGGCGGTGTCCATGCAAGGAGTCCGGGGCAGCTCCGTGGAGCTGGCCTGTGGCTCCGGGCCGGAGCCCGCGGTGGTATTCTGGAGCTTCGCCCCTCTGGGCTCCCTGGTTCCTCGGCCTCTGGCCGTCACCAGTGGAGCCTCATCCAAGGTGGAGGCCGGGTCCTCGGCTCTGGGGGTCGTGAGTCTGAGGAACAGCAGCCTGGTGCTGGGGGAGCTCCAGGAGGGTGCCCGTGGCCACTTCCTGTGCCAGGCCCTGCACATGTCCGGCAGCCAGCTCCACACCACCTCCTCATACATCACACTGGCCGTGCTGGGTGAGGTGTCTGCCGGGGGCGCAGCTGCTCCGCATGCCGTTGCGTGTCTCTTTGCATGTGCTTCCTATTCATGCTAAGTTGCCAAGGCCAGCCTTCCTGCAATCCTCCTGTCTCAGCCTCCCAAGTACTGGGATTACAGGCATGCACTACTGAACTCAGCCACCCTTCCTATTCTTGTTGCATGTGGTAGGCCCAGGAGCTAAAGAATGCCCCTTCCAGGGGGTGAGGTGGCCTGGGGTTGTGGGGAAGAGACATTCAGGCCAGCCCATGACCCGGGCTGGGGCGACTGCATGCAGCAGGCATGGCCAGGGTCTATGACAACAAACCCAGGGCCTCTCTTCTTCGACCAGTGCCTGTTTCCAAGCCTCGGGTGCACCTGAGCGAACCATCCCCCGTGGAAGGAGTCTCCGTGGTGGCCACATGCACAGTACGGGAGGGCACGGAGCCTGTGGCCTTTGCCTGGCATCATCGGGCACCCCGAGGCTCTGGAGAGGCCCTGGTGGGGGCCACAGAGCCACTACTCCGGCTGGATCCCGTCCACCGCACGCACCTGGGCTGGTATGTGTGCAGCGCCAGCAACTCCGTCAACAGGCTGGGCAGTGATGGAGCCTTCTTGGACGTCATGTGTAAGTCAGGTGGGAAGGGCTGGTACCCACCTCCTCCCACCCATGCTTGGCCCCCTGCCACCTCTCAGAGCGCCCTCAATCCCTTCACTGCAGGAGTGCCCAGCCTTCCTGTGTTGTGCCCACTGGCTCTACTACCACACGATCACAAGTCCCTTTTCCCAGAAAAGTGTGTGCACATTCATAGGCACGAGTTTACCCATGATTTGGGGGGTGGCTTAGAAGTTTGACCTTTGGGTTGAGCATGAAGGACTCTAAGGGTTCAACTGAACCCCGAGGAAACAGTCAGGTAGCAATGGGAAAAGAAGGCAGCAAGCTGGTCTAAGGCAGAGGCTGAGAGTTCCAAGTTAGGAGCCAAGCCCCACAGGAAACATGGAGACTAGGACGGTCTAGAGCTCCCTGACCAATATGGTGGCTACACGTGTGTCTTTGATCACTTGAGATGTGGTTAATCCAAACTGGCTGTGCCGTTAGTGTCGAATACACTTCATTTTGAAGAGTTACTCTGAAAGCCAAAATATAAAATAGCTCACTGATAACTTTAAGGTTGATTAATATATTGAAATAATAATATTCATGATATATTTGGAGAAATGAACTACATTATTAAAATGTTAAACCTATTGGTATTATTGTTGTTGATTGGATTTTGATAGTATTTTTTACTAAGATTTGACTAGAAAATTTAAAACAAGTTCTGTGGTTCATGTACATCTATTGGGCAGTGCTGGTCCAGGGGGTTTCAGGACTAATGGGCCCCCTATCTGCCTTAATGGCGGTAGTTGGTGGGAATTATAAACTGAGGACTGTGGAGAAGTCAGGTGAGCAGGACATCTTGGAAGGAAGTTGGGAGCAGAAAGAAAGCAGATGGAAAACTCAGTCCCCTCTGGAAGTCAGGGAGAGATTTAGAGGTAGAGCTTAGAAAGCAAGAGAGGGGGAACCCAGGCTAGTGAGAAGGGCTGGCTGCAGGGCCAACTGTGTTTGCGTTCCTCTGCAATCTAGAGGGAGCAAGTGTCCCAGTTCCAAGCAATCCCTCCGTCCTGGGCACACCAGGAGGGTAGGTCACCCTGCGTCTCTTCCGCCGAGCAAGCTCTTCTATGCCTCCCCACAGGCCCCAGCAGTCCCTCAAGGAAGCCTCCAGGGTCACAAGTTGCTTCCTGAGCCCCCCTAGCACAGGACGCCCACTCCTAGCAGCCCCGATCACCCTCACTGTCCCTGTGGCCCCCGGGGCTGAGCGACTGGAGGGCCGGTGTGTGGGTTGAGGCAGAGCTGCTGCCCGCCGCATGCTCAGGAAATGGATGAGCAAACTCAGCAATGATTCTGAGAGGGAATGAGGGGTGGGGACTGGGGAGGTGTGACAGACCTTCTTCGCCCCCAGATGGTCCTGACAAACCTGTGATCACTGTGGAGCCGCTGGGGTTCACCGAAGAGGGTTTTTGGGCCAGTGAGAAGGAGGAGGTGACCCTGAGCTGCCTGGCTGCATCCAACCCTCCGAGCCACTATGCATGGCTCCGTGATGACACTCAGGTCCACACTGGGCCCACCTATGTCATCGCCAGTGCCAGCCGCACCCACACTGGCCGATACACCTGCCTGGCCCGCAACAGCCGCCTGGACACCCATGCCCAAGCGACCGTCCAGCTCACCATCTACTGTGAGTGTGGGTGGGCAGACGCCCGCAGCAGGGGTGTACCTGCAGAACAGAGTGGAGTGGGGGCCCAGGGAGAAGCTAAGGGAATCCCGGGAAGGGCAGAGAGAGGGGAAGCCCTGGACCTTTTAAAGGGCTTTGGAAGGGCTCCTGAGGCCTGTGTGGGGCACACAGAAGGGTAGAGTAGTGACAGTGAGGCCAGGAGTCCAGGGGCAAAGAGGAGCGTGGGCAATGGGGCCTTCCTTCCATGGGGGGTTCCTCCTGTCCATCCTCAGCCCCCGGCCCCTGCACCTGAGACCTCAGCTTCTTCCCTAGCAGGCCCTCGGGGGACTGTGTCTTTCCTCACTCGCTCGCTTCTCCCTAATTCCCCATCCGTTGACATCCCTTCCATGCCCCAGCTCAGGCAGGGGCTGCAGGGTGCTGGCCGCGGAGCCTGCCCCAGCCCCTGCTCACCCACCTTCCCACCCAGATCCCCCTGAGGGGCAGCCCTCCTGTGCTGTGCTCCCCAGCCTTGAGACGGTGACTTTGCTCTGCACCTGGCCTGGGGGGCTTCCAGCTGCCGAGCTGCAGTGGGAAGGACCCCAGGGGGCCAGCCCTACTGCCCCCAGCAACATCATCTGGAGCCACCCAGCAGCCGCGCTCCCCAACGGCAGTGTCTTCACCTGCGCCGGCAGGCACCCAGCCCGGGCACCGCCCACCCTCTGCAGGCTCACGCTCTGTGAGTGGACTCAGGCACCAGTCAGGGCTCTGGTCGTGCGAGTGGAACGTGGGGAGGGGTCTGGGGAGGGGCGTGCTGGGGGAGAGCTCCAGACCTCAGGCTGTAAGATGCACTGTGGAGTAAGGAGGTACTCGGTGCTCAGCCCCCGCCCGTCCAGTGCTCTCTGTCCTCCTGGGTTCAGGCCTCACCGCCCCATCGACCTTACACTCTATTGTACACTGACCTGGAAATGGGCTCTCCTTTCTCCCTTCAGCCTGGGAGGGCCCCACCCATGGCCAAGACAGAGTCCTTCTCCCTGAAGCCCTAGAGAGTTTGTCTCTCTTTCTACCTACACTCTGACACTCATCAAATTATATAGTAAATATCCAGGTGTGGTGGTGCAAGCCTGTAATCCAGCACCTGAGGGGCCGAGACAGGAGGATCGCAGGTTTGAGAATAGCCTCAGCAACTTAGCAACTCAATTTTAAAATTAAAAATCAAAAAGGTTGGGGGTGCAGCTTGGAGACAGAATGCCTCTGGGTTCCATCTCCAATTACATATGTATGTATGTATACACACACACACACACACACACACACACACACACACACAGTAATTGCTTAGTGTCTGCTCCACCTTGCCCTGCCACGCGGTCAGCCCTCCATAAATGACCATTGAGTGAATAAAGGAGCAACACGGTGATGGAGGAAGGAGACAGTGAAGGAATGAATGGAGGAGGGGAAGGCGAGCCTGCCGAGCACTTCCTCCGCCACAGGGCCAAGCCAGCCCTCCTTCCTTTCCAGGGGAACCTCCCCAGAGCCCCACCTGCGGGACTGTGGCCACAGTAGGAGAGCAGCTCATCCTGCTGAGCTGTGAGTGGCCCGGAGGCCAGCCCCCTGCCCTGCTGAGATGGCTGGATGGGCAGCAGCAGCCCCTGGGGAGCAGCAGCTCCGCGCGGGCCGTCCTCCCCCTGCAGGCCCAGGCCGATCTGGCTGGCAGAGAGTTCACCTGCCAGGGCTCTCACCCACTCAGGATTCCTGAGCCCCACTGCACGCTCCAGCTGGGTGAGCAGGGCTAGCACTCTGGGGCTGGGGCAGGAACCAGAACAAGGTTCCTGCTGTGACTGTTGGGGTGGCGAGTGAGCCACCTCCCTTCCAGGGTCTCAAGGGTTCTTTTGGGGTTTTTTGTTTGTTTTTCAATATGTAAAATGAAGTAAATTGGTTTAAGCCAGTGTTGTCCAAAATAAATAAATTGAGCTGTATTTATAATTTAAAATTTTCTAGTAGCCACATTTAAAAAAGCAAGAAGAGTCACGAGTGATGGTACACAACTATAATCCTAGTACTTGGGAGGCAGAAAGAGGAAGATCGCAGGTTGGAGAATAGCTTCAGCAAATAGGGTAGACTTTCAGCACCCTAGTGAGACCCTGTTTCAAAACAAAAAATAAAAAGGACTGGGGGAGGGTTAGCTCAGGGGTAGAATGACCTTGGGTTCAATCCCCAGTAACTTATTTATTGGTACTGGGTATTGAACCCAGGGGCATTCTACCTCCAAGCTACACCCCCAGCCCTTTTTTATTTTATTTTTTTAAATTTTGGAACAAGGTCTTGCTAAGTTGCTGAGGCTGGCCTTGACCCTGTGGTCCTCCTGTTTCAGCCTCCAAGTATTGGGATTACAGGCATGTACTATCACCTACGGCTAAAGACAAAAATAATAAATATAGAAAATTTTGAAATGTTAGAAAATCAGAGGAGCTGTCACATACATTTCTCACAGAATGATTTACCCCTTGGTCTGCAAAGGCTTAGCAACTGGCATATTTTTTTTCGGGAGCTCTAAGGAGATATTTTCTTAACATATTTTCTTCCCTCTTAGTCAGTCTCAGGACCGGAAATTCCATCCTAGGAGATTCATTGACACTAGAGAGTCTGGGTCTTTAATAAGTCAGTCCATTTAAAGCTGAGCACCTGCTATGGCCCTGTACCATGCCTGGAGCCAGCCCAGAGGTGGTGGGCCGCTGCGTGGAGGGAGGCCCGTGCCAGGTGCAGGGACGGGGCACTCTTGCACAAATGAGTAAGGCTGGACCCCAGGCTGCAGGAGCAGAGGCCGGTGTGGGGTCGGGGAGAAGCTAGAAGCAACCCTGCTATTACCAGCAAACCCCAGAGCAGCCCGTGACAGGAACTTAGACGCCTGAACAAGACAGCAGATTGCTCCAGGCCAAGTGTCCCAGCCCCTGTCTCTTCTTCTCCTCTGCTCTCCATCCCCTTCAGTGCCGGCCGGCACCTTCCCCTCAGGCCTTCCCTCCAGATGGTCACTTGCTCCAGCTGCACCTTCTCTGTCCCCACAGAAGCCCCAAGGCTGGCGGTGCCAGAGCCCCGGGTGTCAGTGTTGGAGGGGGGAGAGGCCTGGCTGGACTGTGTTCTTCAGGGGGGCACACCACCTGCCCAGCTCCTCTGGCTGGGACCCCAGCAGCAGCAGGTGGAAAAGGGCACCTCCGGAGTCACGCTACACCCTGGGGATGCTCAGCTGCGCCTCCAAATCCGAGAAACGGACCCAGCACGCCACGGGGGCACCTACCAATGCGTGGCCCACAACGCGGTGGGCAACAGCAGCCAGAGCGTGCTGTTGGAGGTTCTGAGTGAGTGAGAGGGGCGTGTCTGTGTGGCCGAGGGGTGGGAGGCCAACAGCCACAGAGAGCTTTGCAGAAACGCCCCAGAAGTCCCTGCTCCAAAATTTGGACCCGTGAGCTTCTTGGTCCCAGGCACAGCTCCCCAGAGCACAACCCCAAGTGAGCCAGGCCAGGGTGGAAGTGAGGCAGTCTTGACAGGCACCGAAGGTCGCAGGCAGCCCCAGTCAGCTCTGCCTCATTTTGTGGAGGAGGAGACTGAGGCTAGGTGGAACTGCTCAGGTCTCCAAGCCCCGAGCCGGCGCTTTTCCACACTGTAGGCTGTCTGCACAGGAGCACATCTGAGTGCACAGGTGTCCAGGTGCCTGCGTGTGTCACCACCCTCACTCACCTCCAGGGTATCCAGCTCCTCCCAATGTCACCATCAGCCGCCTGACCTACCGGCGGCACCGGAGAGAGGTGCAGCTGCAGTGGGCCACCCAGGGGCCCGGGAACCTGACAGGCTTTCTGGTGCAGCGGAGGGCCAGTGTCCCTGGCCCAGGAGCTGGGGCCTGGGAGACAGCAGCTAGCGACATCGAGCCAGAGAGCAGGGGCCGGCGGCTGGGAGGCCTGGACCCCGGCATCCTCTATGCCTTCCGGGTCCTGGCTCTGAATCACCACACAGCTGGGCATCCCTCGGAAGTGAAGACACCAGGTGCTGGGGCTGGTGCCAGGGAGGGGCCTGCTGCCCCCTACCCCCCTGGACCTGGTTCATCCTCCTCTTCATAGGGCACCCGCCTTCCATTCCCTTGCTTCCTTCCTGCTAGGTCCTCCCAGCCAGTCTGTCCGCTTCTCCACCCTCTTCTCAAGGTCGAGTAATCTCCACTGCTCTTTGCCAACCTTCCTGGGCGATCAGGACTCAAATAAGAAGAAATAGGGAAGGGGGAGGAACAGGGCGCTGGAGTTACTCATGAAGGGATTCTTGCTCTGCCGCAGCCTCACCTCCTGGGGTAGAGGCCTCTTAGCTTCCTGTGGCTCCCTCTCCATCCTGGAGAGTTCTTATTTTATGGCCTACTTCTTTTTTGCTCCACACTGCCAAGATAAGAAGCCTTCTGCCTTGTGACAGAAATGGGGGATCTGGCTGGGGACTCAACTATCAAGAGCAACCACAGTGCTTCTTTCCTTGGGGGATGGCTGATCTCCAGCTCCTTGGCGGGGCGTGGGGGGAATGAATGGCAGAGCACTGCCCCCTCAGAACCCTGTAATCCACTATCGCCCAAGGTCAATTGTGGTCTAAATCATGTGCCCCAATTGCCTCCCAGTGGACCCCCCTTTCAGCGCCTATCCAGCAGTGTTGGGTGCAGCAGGCACAGGGATGGTGGTGGCAGTGGTGGCCTCTCTACTGGTGTTCCAGTATGCTGTCCGGCACCCACAAACTTTCCCCTGTGAGTGCACCTGAAGGGAGGGGCTGCTTGACCCCCACAGTGGCCAGGTCTGACCTTCCCAAGGGAGAATCCAGGCCCTTCCTTAGCCGTGACCCTCTCCCTAGGGCTGGGGGTTGTCTTTTGGAGCTCCAGCTCCCAAGCTCGGGCATCTGGGACCACCCCCTGCCTGAGTCCCTGCGTGGAGCCCATTGGGAAGGGAGCACCCTCCTTCTGGGACTCATGCTGGGTCAGTCAAGTGATGTTCCTTCTTTTCTTCCTGCAGGTCTTCGCCAATTGCTCATTCCCATGTAAGTGTGGAACCCCAGCCACTCTGGGGTCGGGGTTCAGGGTTTCCTCTAGTTGGAAAGCAAGACTAGGGAAGAGCAGTTGCCACTAAGCTCCCTCTCCCACCTCACCTTCAGGGGGCAAAGGCACCAGCAGAGGGGCCTGAGGGAGAGCACCGAGGCGCCCCCAGGTAAGCACCCTGTGATCCCTGACTCTTGGCATACGAGGAGACCAGCGCAGAGATTCATACACGATGCTTAGTCCATCTTGTCCTCCGAGTTGTCTCTCTCCTCGCTCACCTATGCACTCTGTAGGGCCTGAAACAACCATCACCCCAGATCCGGCTCCTGCACAAGACGACCCTGATGCCCCAGTCAATGTCACCATCACAGTGACCGCAACGCCGTGAAGCTGAAGAGGACGGTCCAGCAGCCTGAGGGAGCGCAGGTGAGAGGTGGATGGCCCCCTCGGTCAGACATTGATCTTGAAACCAAGGGGTTCAGGCACCAGATCCCCCCTCCCCACTGAATACCAATATCCAGACTCTGTAACCCATGCAAGGCCAGCTGCTCTGCCCCCAGGTGACCTGGTTACAAGAGAAGGCCTGGCTCAGCTTGCGGAAGAAGGAGGTGGCAGGATGAGGAAGATTCACTTGGAGAAAAGCCTTGCCGGGCAGCTGAGGATGCCAGACCGGTGGTACCAGGAACCATCTCTGCTGCTACAGAAATATGAGCAAGCTTCCCCCCCAAAAGCTATGGCTTGAACAGTTCCTAAATAAACCACACCTAATGTTCTACTAGAGGGTCAGTTCGACTGCAGCCTGCTCGGGAGGGGCCCACGCTGAGTGCATGTTTTGCTATGGGAGGAAGCGTGGCATGGAGACGCGTGTTCCCTTTGTTCCAGTGTAGCCTGGGAGCACCTCTGACCTTGCAGTGGTCAGACTCCAGGAGTCCGACACAGCAGAAGTGTTCCAGAAGCAGCGTCCAGCTAAGGGGATCTGGGGAGCTGGCTGATGGGGAACAGGAGCCGGTCCAAGTCACACCCCACCAGCATGACTCACTGGTGTGCGAGTCTGGAATCTGGGCGGAACACAAACGAACACTTGTTCAACTGCCTCCAAGAGTCAAGGCTCAAATGAGAAGAGACGGCAAGAGAGCCGAGGGAGGGATGCTCTGCCAGCAAAAGGAAAGTGGCCCCTGACAGGAGGCAGAGGAGGGAGAGAAACCATAGCGGCTTCCCTGGTTCTCACACTTTAGGCTTTATTAGAAAAAGGGCCATGGCTTCCCTCTAAGCTGAGGACTAGAGCTAGCATTTAAAAAAGAGTCATTTAAGGATCAGAAATAAAATACAAAAGGGCTATGCCCAATGTGAGAGATTCTTTTTGCTCTCTGGTCAGAGAAGCCTAGAAACTTCCATCTTTTTAAAATTTTATTTATTTATTTATGGTACTAGGAAGTACAGAGTCTTCCTAAGTTGCTGAGGCTGACCTTGAACATGTGATCCTCCTATCTCAGCCTTTCAAGTACTGGGATTATAGGCATGTGCCACCATGCCCAGCACATCTTTTAGGGCAGTAAAACAAAACTTCTTTTGAGGAGATTACATTTCTACCCTGGAGTTCATATTCCTCCATGTGGCCCTAGGTTAATGGTAAAAATAGATGATGTGTAAAAGGGGGGCCTCCTGAATCCCCCCACTTCCCTTCCACCTTCCTTCCTTTAAAGAAAAGCTAGATTACCCTAAGGGGGTCTCTCTGCCTGCACACAGCCCCTTTGGCTCAGGAATCTTCTCGTCTCCCTATCAAACAATTGCTTGTGATCCTAATCCTTCAGGGCCTTGATCCTGCAGGATGGAAGGAATCATGCACTGGGCTCTGGGCATACACAGGGGGTTTTCCGTCGGGGACCGAGGTGGAGTTTGCAAAGTGTTTCAGGGTAAGACATCATACCCACCCCCAATCGCAACCCCTAGGCGGCTTTGTACAAATGGGGCATCTGAGTATCCCCCTCTTCAAGGACTACTCGATGTGAAAGCAGCATTCTTTTTTAATATAAAACCATATCAACCACACAAAACCTGTCAAAGCTACATCATTTAAAGTATGTACAACTTCCAACAGAATATTACAACTTTAAGGAAAATAAAACACACTTTTCAATATGATACAGAACAGGCAAAGCAGAGTCACTGCTTTAACAAAAAGAGCAAAAAGATAAAGGCCAATGATAACCGTTAACTTCTTGGCAGTACTGTCGCTGGAATGAGATGTGGACGCCCCGTCTTCAGAGACTCATCCATTCTATAAAGACAAAACCCAGCAAGAAATACTTTCTGAAAAGACCACTTCAAAGGATTAGAATGTGGCGATTTAACTCGCACCCTTCGCTGGCACCTAGCACCCGACTATCAGTGCATGTCTGAAAGGAGAAAATCAGAGGGGTGGCAAAGTGGCATGTAACGGGGTGGGGGGTGCTCAATGCTACAACAGAGAATCACATGAACCCCAGGAGGAGGGGCACGATGAGGCCTGACCAAGTTCATGATCACTGGGCTGAGCTTGGGCAGCAGGCAGGGGTGGGCGGTATCCAGGGGAAAGCCGTGGACTCCTCTCTGGCTGGGTAGGACAGTCAGAGCCTCAGAGGGGTTACACATCAGGGACAGACAACAGCATACATGAAGAGGACACGCTCTATCAAGAGTGAACCATGAAGCTTCTGGAAAGCAGGATGGAAAATGGGAGGAGCACGATAATGCCTCCAGATAAACTGGCTTTCAATTCAGCTCACTCTGTGACTTGGGAGTCTTCACACCTACTTGGCAGACTTGTGAGCAATTAAATGAGATAACACAGGGTGCTGGGGACACATAGTTCCCCAGCAAATGTCAGTGCTATCCCCCATGTTGACCCACGTCCTCTTGTTTCCTGGGGAAGTGGGATTAATTAGAGCTGCTACTGGTGATCACCCAGGGCAGGAAACGTGCAGAGCAACTCACACATAGGGAGAACTCAGACCTCAACATAAAGGCAATTATATATATATATATTTTTATATTTATATATCTCAATATATAGACATTTTATAAATAAAATACAATAGAGATAACACTTAAAACAGCGTCACTAATAACATAAATAAAGCAGTCCACAGTGAGATCGTCCTAGAGGTGAAGACATTTTCTCTTCTTCAAGGGCTAGTCCCATATTGAAACTCAATCTTTAAAAGCAGTTTCTGACCTAAGACTTATGTGAACACACCTCTGGATCATGAATCAGAATGACTGCCGTGGACACCAACTCCCTAGTTTCCTAGAACTCCCTTTGCGACAGCATTGCTGTGACTGGATTGGTAAACACAGGGCGTGTTTTCATATTGTGTGTGCTAGGACGTTGTCCTCTGCTAGTCAGAAGCCAGGGCTGCAGCCAGCCCCCTCCAAAGCAAATTGCATCTAGGCAATGTGAAGGGTAAATCCAGTACGCTGCAGGCCGGCACATCTGGAATGTAGAGCTCACTCGTGTCAGGGCCCTAACATCTGGCTATGGCACGGGTTCCACTACATTCTACCGGAAGTAACTCTAGCACAGTGACCCAGTGAACAGCCCATTTTCATTAACAGTTCTATTTATAACATATATAGACATATGTAAGGGAATACAGATGCATTTATATAGATGGTTGATTAACATTTCTGGGAAACAAACAAACAAACAAAATTTAAACTTATGCTGTAACTGCTTGATTCTATATAAAGAGAAGAAGTTTTTTCTTTCCCCAAATGGCTGCACAATGGAAAAGGGAGCAGTAATTCATTAAAACTTGACTCAAAGTATGAAATGCATTTATAGTGTTTTTCCCCCTTAACATGGAGAAGGAAAGCCTTCCAAAGGCAGCGGTAATGTCCTTGTCACTTAGAGGCGGCAGCAGCAGCTGTAGTGCACGCTGACCAAAGGCTTAGGTGCCTGTTTACAATGGGTTCTGAAAAAACAATCAGGAAAAAAACAAAAAAACAAAACAAAACCCCAAAACTTTTCCCTCCAAATTGTCTTTTCTGACACTGCTAGAGTTTGCATCACAAGTGCCCCCAAAGGTCCGTGTATACACATACACGGCTTGGCGTCCAGGTGGTGTTATAGGTGATGGAACTGTTAAGAGACGGGGACTAGTGGGAGGTCTTTAGCTCACTGGGGTGCCCTGAAGAGAACTGTAGGACCCCACCCCTTCCTTTTCCTCTCTTTGCTCCCTGACCTATGATGTAAACGGTTTTTGCTCCAGCATGCACTCCCTTCTAAAGCAACAAGGCCAATCAATCATGGACTAGAACCTCTAAAACTGAGCCAAAATAAACCTTTTCTCTTTATAAGTTAATTACCTCAGGGATTTTGTTATAGAGCTGGAAAGTTGACTCACATATGCTCACGTTTCAGCTGCTGCCTATGTTGGAAGCGAGAACGTGACTACTGTCAGGTGGTATGGCACCATTCTGCCAAAAAACATCTCTGTAGCCCTTCACTTTCTTCTTAAAATGTGTATCTTTCTTTTCAAGCCACTACTTTACAGGTTTTTTTTTTTCTTGGTTTATTGTTGTTCCTCCTCTTAGGAATAGTCAGAAGGAGCTCTGTGGTGACCATTTTATAAATTAATATAATTTTAAAGCTGTGGGACATTAGAAACTCATTTTCTCTCTGGCCTTGGTTCTCTTTCTGCGTACTATAATAATGCACCTAGACCTTGCACTCTCTCGTACCCACAACACTGGTTATGATATAGTGAACATCACTGCGCCCAGGTGCAGCCAACAGGTCACATTAGCGCCTTTGTGGAAGGCACTCATAAAACCCATCAGCCAGATGTGCTATTATAAACATTAGGTCACCAGTGTGGTTGGTTTCAAACTGTTCTCAGAAGTCTTATGACATGGTCTTGAATGAAAGTTTCCCATCTGAAAACGTAAGTGGCAGCAATTTCATGTGGCCCGGGCAATTCCCTCCAGTGGACTCCAACAACAGATGGGACCCAGGGCGTGCAGAATGCTTACTGTCACAGAGCGTTCTGGAAAACACAGAACAATCCCCTGCTCTCCAGATGACGGAAAACTATGCAAAACAAGGTTGTTTCCTACTGTGGGGAAAGGAGGGAAGAGGGAAGAAAGTTTTAAGGCATAAATAATATAAAAGGACACACAGTTTAAGATACATTCATATGACATCACTACAACAACAGAAAAATAAATAATGATTTTTCTCTGATTTGAATTACTGTCCTTCACAAGTTCATTCCCAGACCTGTTTTGTGCAGTTACTGGCTTGAGGCGGGAACACGCCCAGTTTGCACATCCTCAGGTTTCTCGGGGTTGTGGAAGGAGCCCTGATGAGCTCTCTAAGGGAATGTCAGGAGGAGACCATGTTGTCTGCTCAGTACAATCCTCAGAGGCAGGTGGCAAAATAAGAGGATTCCAACTTAAAACTTTGTTTTCTGTTTCAGAATGGCCAGAGCTGTCTCCTGGAAAACAGAAAGGTTTGAGAGTTATGAAATAATGAAGCCGCTTCTTACACAGCAGTCTAAAGACATTACTATGAGCAATAAAGAATCATGAGCAAGAGTAGAGCCCAGCTATGTTTGGGTTGAGACAGACAACTGGTTTAAAATAAAATTGAACTCTGTGAACAGTTATGCAATTCATCTGGGATTAAAAGAAGTCCCTTAAAAGCCCCCTAATGACCACCTTAATGGAAGGTTACATAAAACTCCAGAATCAACTAAAAATGGTCCTATGTTTACAAGACTCATTCTCCACACAAGTCTCTGCTCAAGTACAACCTGAACCCAAGCCTATTTGGATACATTTTCCAAAATGTAATGGGATTACCACCTGGGATGAAGACTTCTTTACCTGCCTATCTTCTCTTCAACTACCCAACATCCCCACCCAGTCTCTTAAAAAATATGTAAGAGGGTCAGAGAAAACTCTCCCCAACACAGGTCTCAGCTAACTAAAGATCATCTAACATACCACAGGTTAAACCGCTTCCCCATACCTCTGTTCTCCGCTGTGTCTTCTATAGAATCAGAGTTGATGTCATTTATGTTGTCCTGACAGCAGGTATGCTGGGTAGGTATTGGTGCCACCCTGTCCTTGATGCTCTCCTCAGGTAACTGGTCACAGTCAGGGACTGTGGAAGCCAGACACACGGGCATCTTCACGGCATTGAGGGGCTTCATTTCCAAACCATCCTGAGGATATGGTGCTACCACTGGCACCATAGGAAGGGTGCTGCTGCTGAAAGTGCCGTTAGTTTTGGTGAAACATCTGTAGAGATTAAAAGAAACAGAACTATGTCTAGAGGGCTCAATAATTAAAATGAATTTTTGAAATATCATTTGGTATTCTAAATCCACACATTCTTAAGAAAAATGACCAAATGATTCACTATGATTTGAAATATCAAGAACTTAAAAATTATAGTTACAGTGGAATATAATAGGAGAATGCATCAAAGGGCAAACCATTCACAAGGGAACCTTAAATGATGACCCATCCCATGTGCTTCCTTGTTTTAGTTCACTACCAGAAGCCACCTCCTGTTTCATTACTAACTGGTCTCAAAAACAGCACACAGAAGGAAAAGCCATGGAAGGAATGAGGGAAGAAATGAGGAAATAAGAGAAAAGAAAGTTAAGAAATTTATGGCCACACGAGAGAAATGACCTTATAAAAGTCAACAAAACACTCTGCTTTGGAATCAGCCTTGGAGGAAACAAATAAGAATTAGACATTCCAAGCCAGGAGTGGTGGTGCATGCTTGTAATCCCAGCATTCAGGAGGCTGAGACTGGAGGATCCGGGTTCGCAGCCAGCCTCAGCTACCTAGTGAGGCACTCCGCAACTTAGTGAGACCCTGTTTCAAAATAAAGAATAAAAAATAGGGCTGGGGGTGTAGCTCGGAGGTAGACTGCCCCTGAGTTCAATCTCTAGTACTGCAAAAAAAAAAAAAAAAAAAAAGAAAGAAAAAGAAAAGAAATTATCCAATGTAAAAAACAAACAAAAAAATTGCAACTGAAAGTAGAGTGGAATTGAAGTGAAATGTTCTAGAAAAACTGCATTTGGAATGGCTAAATTTTTTTTTTTTTCGGTACTAGGGATTGAACCCCAGGGGCATTCTACCTCTGAGCTATACCCCCATACCTCCAGCCCTATTTTTTATTCTTTTATTTTTCTGAAACAGGGTCTCACTAAGTTGCGGAGTGCTTCACTAGGTAGCTGAGGCTGGCCGAGAACCTGGATCCTCCGGTCTCAGCCTCCCGAATGCTGGGATTACAAGCGTGCGCCACCACGCCCGGCTTACACTGGATAATTTCCATTGCTCCATCTTCTAGGTTGTTGACTCTTCTGTTGTCTCCAATTTGCCGGTAAGCTCATCCAATAAATTTTCCATTTCAGTTACTGTACTCTTCAACTCTGGAATTTCTAATTAGATTTTTCCCAATCTATTTCTCAGCTGGAATTCCCCATATGTTCATTTGTTGTATATATTTTCCTTCGAGTTCTTGAATATAATTATAATTTCTGCTTAAAGTCATTGTCAGCTAGTTGTGACAATTATGTCATCTCAGGGTCTGTTTCTACTGCCTTTTGCTTTGGCCTTCTGTAAGTATCATGTTTCTGTTTCCTCACATACGCAGTTATTTGCGGGGGCACGAGGGGGGAAGTTACTGGGGACTGAATCCAGGGGCCTTCTACCTCTGAGCTACATCCTCAGCTCTCAGCCTTCCAAGTACTGGGGATATAGGTGTGCAGCACCATGCCCAGCCTTATTTTTATTTTTGAAACTAGGTCTCACTAAATTGCTCAGAGCCTCATTAAGTTGCTGAGGCTGGCCTCAAGCCTGTATTTCTACTGTCTCAGCCTCCCAAGTACTAGGGTTACAGGCATGCATCACAGTGCCCAACTAGTAATTTTTTTTAAAACTAGATTTCCCTTTAATTTTTTAATTATTGTGTTGGTGTTGAACTCAGTCTTCTGACCCCTTCTTGCTTGGGCCTTTGTCTAAGACTAGGGAATCCTTCAAGCAAGAACCCATAAATCTTACACACTGTCTTCCCAAGGGCAGACTCTTATGCAGTTTCTGCCTGCTCTGGTCACTCTCAATATTTTCAGATTGTCCACATTTTATCATGATTGTCTGCTGGTGATCACACTATTCCACTATTATTATAGCACATTTATTTCTAGAACTGGAAGTAAGAAAAGTTTGAAGTAATATTGCACTGGGCTTTGCATGTTAGGTGGGAGACACAAAGTAAGACAAGTTTATGCTGGAGCTAGGTAATGTTAGGGAACACAGGTAAAAACTCTTTATTTCCATCTTTTAAACATGGAATGGTATGTTTCTGAGGCATATGCCAATCAGTAAAAGGAAGTCCATGCCACTGTTACTATCAGCTTTGTTGGTTCAAGTTACTGGAAACATCAACTTCTAAGAATGAAGACATGAGCCTGAAAGAGAATAAGATATCTGTCAGTAAGCCATATCTTTAGATTGAGATAACTCTAACTTTAATTTAAAATAGATAAATGGACTTAGTATACAGTTAGTGGAATTCAGACCCTTGTCATCTGGAATGGAAATAAACTATGTCAGTCATCCATTTGTACAGAATAATTTCAGCATAGTATGATCAAATATGACTCTAATTTTAACTTTTAATACTATAGAAAAAAGCCTGATTTGAATACAATCTAAGTATTTCTGTGATCTCTTAAGCCAGTAAAAAGTGAAGGGTGCATTTGCATGGACGGAATTGCATTGGAGTGAGAATCAGAGCACTGGGATAGAGAGGCCTGAGTCCAGAAGAGAATGGCACGCCAGTGTTCTCCTGAATGTTGTATTCAGCTGTGTACTTTAATTGTGTGTGTGTGGGCACGCGCACATGCGGGGATTGAATCCAGAGGTACTTACTTCGAAACTATACTCCCAGTTCTTTTTATTTTTTAATTTTGAAACAGGGTCTAGCTAAGTTGCTGAGGCTAGCTTTGAACCTGTGATCCTCCTGTCTCAGCATCCTAAGTGGGATTACAGGCATGCTCTACCATGCCTGGCTTCAGTTGTGCACCTTAAAATGTTCATGGTATCAGTGTCTTCCCTTCCTGTAATTTGTTGTTAGTCTCTTCTACTCTCTCAATCCTAAGGGAATACAGAAATTTCCCATGGATTCAATGCATGGAATCCGCAGGTTCTAAGTGGGGGAAATGTCGCTCAAGGTCGTGGGGAAAAAATCTTTCTGGATTCAAACTACTACTAATGAGAATTTAATGGGTATTGTGGTCTATATAAATAACCTTACCTAAAAGAGTGCGTTATTTGAACAGTGCCTGCTGAATACCTTCCAAATGTCAAGCTCTGTGGTAGGCACTGAAAACAAAAGGTAAACTTAGGGGAGGCCCACTCCCAGTCTAGCAAAGATGAATGAGTAATCAAATGGTTACTACAGAATGTCATGTTATGTGAGGAAATATAAAAGATACTGGGGTACTCCACTTCAAAATGGGCTATAGATGTGTGGCGAAGGATACCAGGGCACATCCCTTGTGTCTAGCTAGAAACCAGTGCACATTCTTCCAAACTGTATCAGACTCTATTGTTTCACAACTGGAAATTTCTATCAGGGAGAATTATGGAATTAGGGAGTAAGAGGGATTCTGATTTCAAAAGATCAGAAATATCTCTGATCAGAGGACTCTATATGGCTATCATGATTTGTTAGATATATAGATCTATAGATATATAGATCTATAGATCTATATTATATATTTGTGTGGTACTGGGATTGAACCCAAGGGCATTCTACACCCCCAGACTTCTTTACTCTTTGTTTAGAAACAAGGTCTTACTAGACTACTGAGAGTTTTGCTATGTTGCTGAGGCTGTTCTTGAACCTGTGATCCTGTGTCTCAGCCTCCCAAGGATTACAGGTGTACACCACCATGCCCAGCTATTGGAAATAATTCTTAAAAATTAACTTCCTGGCTCCTGGTTATGACTTATTAGTTTGTATCAGAACTATTAAGAATAACTACAAAGATACAGGAATTTAATTTTAAATCTGTGCAAGGGAGCTACCAAAGCACTTGGGTGGCTGACATTCTGGAGAGAAGGTGGATGTAGATCTAAGCTTTGGACCCACTTTTCCCCTGGAGGTATTTGCCCAATTCAGTACAGGACGAGGGACCGAGAAGGCACGAAGAACACAGGAGCTAAGAAGCCAAGCAGAGCTTCTGGCCATTTCATGGGGCCAGGAAGACAAAACTGGAGTTCAGAGCCTGCCAGGGAGAAAAGGCCCAGAAAACACACCAAGCTTTTAATTGGGACCACTGAAGCACTACATCCTAAAAATAACAGTGAAGCAGGAATAGACAGGGCTTTTACAAAGACTGAAACTCAGCATTAAGTCAGTTCAGTCCCAGATTGGTTTAAAGTGATCTCTGTCCCTCAACTAGGTGCCTGCCAAAAGCAAACGGGAATTCCTTCTGGAAGAAGAAAGTTTCTTCCGGAGCTTGCATTGATTTTTATATGTAAAATATATGTAATATCTAAAACTCAATAAAAAATTACCAGGCATTTCGGTAGATAGGAACAAGAGAAAAACATGACACAGATAAGGAGTTGCTGAAAACTTAAAAACTGGATGAGCATGCTCAATAAAATATATGACAAGAATGGTAATACCAAACTAGAATTTAATAATCACTTGGAAATTCCAAGACTGAAAAATAGCTGAAATTTAGAACTCAATATGCACAGATAAAAACAAGTGGGGTACAGATGAACAGAGAAATACTGAACAGGAAGCATGTTACTGCAATCTTCAAACTGCAGTGTAGATCCAAAATGATGGAGCAAATAGAAAAAAAGCTTAAGAAACATACGAGGCACACTGTAGTGAAGACTGTATGTATGGTTGGAGTCTGAAGGACAGAAAAGACTAAATGAGACAAACTATATTTGGAAATGGCTTTTTTTATTGGCAGTACTGGGGACTGAACCCAGGGCCTTGTGCATATGAGGCAGGTACTCTACCCTAAGCTATATCCCCAGTCTGAGTCAAACAATATTGCAGAGATAAGGGCAGGACATTTTCTAAGACTGATGAAAGCTCACACCACAGATCCAAAGCTTTATGAAGCCCAAATAGAATAATCAGAGGGAAAACACAATTACAAATGTTAATAATTAAATTGCTAGAAGCAAAATACAAAGAGAAAATCATGAATGCAGCCAGA
The DNA here is from genome assembly GCA_004027655.1 of Graphiurus murinus. Lineage (NCBI taxonomy): Eukaryota > Metazoa > Chordata > Mammalia > Rodentia > Gliridae > Graphiurus > Graphiurus murinus. Next base: position 86,710 of record PVLC010003611.1, read on the forward strand.
GCAAAGAGGCACATTACCTTAAATGGGAACAATAGCTCAACAGATGCTTTTAAACAAAATGACAAAAGTAGTAACAGGATGACACCTTTAAAAAGCAAAAAGAAGCCAGGTACGGTGGCATGCACCTGCAATCCCAGCGACTCAGGAGGCTGAGGCAGGAGTACTGTAAGTTTGAGGCTAGCTTGGGCAATTTAGAGAGACCTTGCCTCAACTACAACAATAACAACAAAACAGAAAGAAACTGCCAGTCTAGAATGTAATAAACAGTAAGAGAGAGGAGTAGGGGGAGGGACACAGGGAGGGAGAAAGAGAGGGAGGGAATATATACACAAAACACAAAACATCGAAAGGAGAAATGGGATGAAAATATTCTCAAGTCTTCGTGCTGTCTGGGAAGTGGTAACAGTACTAATTATACATTAAACTGTGAAGTCATAATATCTAGCACCAAGCACACAGTAAGTGAAATACAGTAGGATCTCAAAAACGTAAAAGAAATAGATAATAAGCACTGGAACAGCAGGCTTTTTTGATACCCGTTTTCTTAATCAAGTACATAAATTATTAGGGAGCAACAATTAGACTAATTAGTTGGGTATGACAGCCTGTACCCAACAGTAAGATGAGACATGCATATTAAAGTGGGATGGACTGGTACACTTACCCTTTAGCTTCCTGTATCACAGTATTAGTCATCTCTGTCCTAGTTCAATACTGATTCTGTTGCCTGTGTGGTTTTCTAATATCTGTCAGCTTCACGGATGCCTGACTTAAGACTTCAGTCTCCTAGAGGATAAGTAGACTGTGCTCAGTGTCCCATGAGGGTCTTGGGACCGTGAGACAGAGCACAGTTGGGTACTCAATGAAATCCCCCAATCATGATGTGTCGGACCTGCTGAGAGAGCTTCCGGCTTGATGTTCCATTTCTCTGCAAGAATCTGAAGGTAATGCAAAGGCACCAGGAACCTACATTGAAAAGACAAAGTAGCATCAACTCAGAAAGAAAAGTTTCCATTTAAAATTAGCAAAATTAAGCTGAGAAAAAAAAAAATAAAACATACTTGCCAGAATTTGGAAAAGCAGGGCAGTTCCCTATAAATAAAATACTATAAATTAATAATCTGTTTATAGAGAGCAAACACAAATGAATTTTATAATGTTGACAGAACACTGAAGACTTACCACCAGGCAATGAGGTGTCTTGTATTCTTCTATTTCTTTCTTTTTTTCCCTGCTCTTTAATTTAAATCAAAGTTGTAGGATGAGATTTTTGTGTGAAGTCTAAAGGCATTCTAACAGTTTGATTATGAAGTACATTTGTCAGAAAGACAGTGAAGTTACATCAGTAGGGCGGGACTTGGAGGCAGTGAAGACGGCAGAAGAGCAAGGTCCAATGACGTGTACAGTAATCAGTGCCCAGATACAGGTTTATGTGCCTCAAGTAAACAGCATATTAAATGCACATTTAAAAAAAATAACAGGTATTTAGCAAGAGAAAAGTACTTTCTTTTATTCCTTACCATTTGTTTTTCAGATATGTGAGACAGAAAACTATAGCAGTGTTTACTGTATTCTGAACTGTGATTCTCAATTACCAGTAGGGTAGATAATAATATCTTAATTTGAGTTAAGTTTGTATAACCCAAATTTCAGCATGATCAACCACACTGATTTAAAATTTTCTAGACCACTGAATCTTAACTCATAATCACCAGCAATTAACCACTTAGCTAACCAAATGTAAACGATTCCATCACATTATTTTCAGTTCAACTCCAAATGTCTGTATGCGTCAGTGCAAAAACGGTTTTTAACTTGGGGTTATGTGTTGAGATATAAGCATGCAGGACATGGTCTATAAAAAAGGGAGATGCTTATGTTCTGAATATAATTAGGTATAGCATGTGAAAACAATTCTTTCACTGATAATGCCTTAATAAAATTTTCTAAAGCAATCAGATGATCAATCTACAGGTGTTGGAAGAGGACAAATATCTGCAAATATGTAGATGTTCTTACAGTGCACATGTTGCAGTTTTTACAATACAAAGTCTGCAATTTTACTATCTTAGGCTTCTCAAATGATCTTTCAAATGTGATTGCTATTGGCTTAAGGGAAAGTGAATGTTTTCAATGAATTGCTTCTAGCTCAATCAAACTGCTTTGCTCAAAGTTATATTTAACAACGTCGAATAAGTGGAACTCTGCATCTGGCCACCTACAAGAATGTGTGTTGTGCCGGGCGTGGTGGCGCACGCTTGTAATCCCAGCATTCGGGAGGCTGAGACCGGAGGATCCGGGTTCGTGGCCAGCCTCAGCTACCTAGTGAGGCAATCCGTAACTTAGTGAGACTCGGTTTCAAAATAAAGAATAAAAAATAGGGCTTGGGGGTATAGCTCGGAGGTAGAATGCCCTTGAGTTTAAAAAAAAAAAAGAATGTGTGTTGTTTTGTAAGAACTCAGGTGGCCTGGACCATTCAGTTCACTAAGATGCTTTCTAGTAAGTGGAAAAGGCCTGACTGTTCAATCTGTAAGACTAGAAAATGGCTGTTGTAGTATCATAAAAATAAATGAATATTCTTTAACCAACAATTTGAATAGCACAGACTAGGAAATACAAGATTGGAATAGTGCCAGAAGAATAAGGTGCTATATGTAGCTGACTTGTCATATTTTGGATATTTCTCTAAAAAAGCATATGGCATCTCTGAGATATTGTCAAGAGAAGTATCCCATTTTGATAGCACATCTGGGTGTAAGCATAACTATGTACAAAGGTTCTCTGTTTTGATGATTATATGGGTTTTACATTAGATTTCCTCTTTGGATTATCCCTAGATGGCAAAGACTGACTCTCCATGAGTCTCCTGGATGTGTGATATTAATTTTCATGCATGTGCTCTGGAGACTTCTGGAATAACTGCATCATGGTGGTGGTTTGTTTAAATATTCAGCTTGTCTCTGCTGCTTTCTCTTGTCACATTGTCTCTGTCACTTTGCTGATCTAGCCCTTACTAACCAGTCACTATGCAACAAAACCCTGATGACAATCTTCAAGGGTCATGGCTGGCCTCCATTTGCATGTTCAATCTGCTGGATGCTACAATGTCCCTAGCATTACAGCAGGAGTTTCCTTTTAGGAATTAGTTTGTTGGTGACTATCACATAAAGGTGACAGTAAGTACTGGGGAACAACAGATGACTGAGTAGTAAATTACTGAACATGGCAAGATGATATACACAACTTATAAATCAAAGACCAAAAGTACTACCTCTGACAACAGGCCCACAGTCTCCATATTAGAAATAAGAGATAGATTTGGGAGATATATAACCTTCCCAATAGGAAGGTACTGATCAATTTAAAAAATTAGATACAGTGCTCTGAAATTTTTCCTTAGGAAGTAGACAGATTACCATAGACAGAAGAGAAACTGGATCTTGGGGCTTTGTGTATTCTCTTCCACTGGCTTTATGGCTAATTCTGAAATAGCTAAGTGGTTAACAACAGGAAAGGGATTGAGTTTATAACAAAATGACTTGCTAAAAGAAAGAGTCTAGGTAAACTAGACAATTAACAAATCAACTGGGTAGACCAAACCTTTGGCTTGGAAGACTATAATGAAATGTTCTCATATTCATCTCCGCACCCTATTTTCATCTGAGTATATCTGATCTCAGTTGGTAAAAGAATACTCCCAAACCCAGCAGCACACAGACTTTTAAGGTTATCATTACACAAAAACGTGGAGACCATTTGTAATACAGTTTTTTCAAAAGCACTATTCCCCAGTTTCCTCTCTCCTTTCTTTGACTATCAGCCATGTAGCTTGTACTTTTTTTCCCCCCAGATGAATTATGCACATTTTTTCCAGGCTGACTTTTGCCTGGCTACTTCCTGTCCATTTCCAGTCTCTCTAGGACTCTCAAAGTTAATTTCTTGTGCTTTCCTGATAGGACGGACCTCTCAGTTAGTTTGTCTGTGAATTTCATCAGTGTCCTCTCTACTTTCCCTTACAAATTATCAAGACTGATGGCAAAGAGACCTGATTTAATGTCGAATCCTTCCCATTAAACCAGCTAAGCAACTGACAAACCACATTTGATTACAAATCCAGAACTGCATTGCTGCCTTCTGAGTATAGGCAAGGAGAGGAGAAAGGTAGTAAGCTTTTGATTTATTTGATTAAAATATGTTAAACTTTTGAATGCCCAAATAGCACAAAGATTTCTCATTTAAGTCTTTAGGGGAATGGCTCCCTACAGAGCTGCATTAAATATGCTTCTTTCTGGCTGTTCATAGTGAGCTATTCTATATTTACACAAACACACACACACAAACACACACACACTGTCTAATTACATTAAATATGTAAGAAATAAAAGCAAATCAATACCTCAAATAATTAAATATATAGTCAGCCAAGGCTATTATCTCCCTTGATGATCTCATCTGTTTTTAAATTCTATCACTAAATCTGTATCATAGTCCCTATCTGTACCCTGACTCCAAGGCCAGAATAGCTATCTGTCTCCTGGATTCAGACACCAACTGGTACTTAAACTTTAGATGCCCGAAACCCAATTCACTCCCATTCCTCTGTTTAATTAAGTCCATTAAGCTTCCTATTTCTAGGACTACCCCTTGGCAATTACCAACCAGGTTATCCACGTTTAAAACTTCCTATGCGTTTGGAGCCTTCCTTTTTTCTAATCCTTACTAGGACAATGGCCACGTCCTAAAGATGCCAGATGAACCACCCCACTCACCCTCTCCCTCCACTCCTGGTGTGGAGGCCAAGGCCTTCCTTACGGTGAGGTCTAACTGGTCCTCTCCCTCCAGTCCAACCTGTGCACTGCCACCATCCCTCAAGCCCAAACAAATCCCTAAACAGATTCCTTCTCAAAAAGCTTCACATGATTTAGGAGGCTACTAACCCAGTGTTTCTCAAGGTTTAATTCCTGCCTCCTTTTGATTAGTGTAAAAATCTTACACACATCTGTACTTTATATTACAGAAACAATAAGGCTAGCTCTGGCTGAGAATCATCACTATCAGGCTGTGGGCTCTCTGAGGGGAGGGCTTGGGCCAGTACCTAGTACAGGGCACACATTCAATAAATGCTTATCAAATCGATGACTCACCCCTGGCATTCAGGATCATCCATAATCTAACTTCAGTCTCGTTTATCTTCCAGTTTCATATCCTACTTCTCTCTACTTGCATTTCCTCAGCCAGTCAGATTATCCCAGTGGCTTTCAAAGTGAAGTCCACCAGCATCAATCTCCCTTGGGAACTCACTGGAAACACAAGTTCTCAGCCTCATCCCAGATTTGCTGAATCAAACCCTAGGGGTACAGCCTAGTAGTATATGTGTTTACAAGCGCTCCGAGCAATTCCAAGGCACGCTGTGGAATCCGACTCCTTATTCTTCTGGAAGCACTACCCTTCCCGCTGCCATGACTACTCCAGTAAATTCCTCTATATGGGACACCTCAGGACTAGTCAGGTAATTAGCTAGTGCTTGTGTTTTTTGACTAAACAGACAAAAACTCTATAATGCCCACTTGATAGATCTCATATAGTTTAACTGAAATTAAATTTTTTTATATACACACTATTTCAGGTGGTATTAGGAAATGCAAGTCATTCTTAGTCAACATTAATATTCCAAAAAAGCACACTGAGTACACTTTTGCATATTTTAGAAGTAGATACTTTATCGTCTACCTCTCTGCATTCAAAACGTATCACAAATTTTGCCATTTTGTAGGATCTTGAGAGGTAATACCTGTTCTCAATTTCAGTCATAAGAGTTGGAAGTATGAAATTTAATGGTTCCAATTTTCCAAAGCTGAAGGCATGTTTTTATTAATAATCTGTCCAATTATTATTACTATTATTATTATTATTTTGTGGCACTGAGAATTGAGCCCAGGGGCATTCTACCTCTGAACTACACTCCCAGCCCTATTTTACTTTTTATTTTTGAAATAAGGGTCTCGCTAAATTGCTGAAGATCTTGCTAAAGTTGCCGAGACCTGTGATCCTTCTGTCTCACTCTCCCAAGTACTGGGATTACAGGTGTATACCACTGCGCCTGGTCTGTCCAATTATTCATTGTCAAAATCACACAGTGGTTCCTGGGAGTCAGAGGAGACATTTGGCTAACCTTGGAGGCAACACAAGCAAGAAAAGACTTGCCCTACATTGGAAGGTTCTCATGAAGGAAGAATACTTAAGCCACAGAGAAAAGGAGGCTAGTTTTTCCAAGCTGAAGAAAATTCACCAAGGTTCCCAGATAAGCAGTAAAACTCAGAAACATGAAATGCAGGAAGTCATTAACTAAAAAATTAATAGAAATATAATTTGTTATTAAAGGGAAAGAGTGTATAATAAAAACCTCCAAATACTACATACTCACTCTCTCACACACAAATGGACATGAATTCAAGATGGCAGATTCCTTAAAGCCTTTTAAGGAAATGGAGTATAGTTTTGGTGCTAAGGTGATACCACATTATAAACGCTTTACTAAAGCTTACAACTGGAGCAATTTTATATTCCTTAGGACAATCTTTCATTTTTAAGGTAATAGCCTCAGAGACATGAGTTTCCCCAAGTCCACAAGTTTAAGCAGCAGTAAAACCCAGGTCTCCTTGTCCTTAGACCAGAGGTGTCTCAGCGTTCCTTTCTAGTGTGCAGCGAGACTCAAAATCTGCTGATGGCCACAAGAGCCATAAAGGATAACACAGCACCTATTTAGTCAGAAGCACTTGTTATGACGAACCCATCTTTTTACTTACCAGGTACATGAGCCAGCCTTACCAGTTTTTTTTTTTTTTTTTTTTTTTTTTTTTTTGCGGTACCGGAGATTGAACTCAGGGGCATTCTACCTCTGAGCTATACCCCTAGCCTAAGTTGCGGAGTGCCTCACTAGGTAGCTGAGGCTGGCCTCAAACCCGAATCCTCCAGTCTCAGCATCCCAAATGCTGGGATTACAAGGGTGCACCACCATGCCCGGCTGCCTCACCAGTTCTTTAGCATGTTTTCCTAACAAGTTGTGGGAAAGCTTATGACAAGCTCAGGCCAAAAATGTGGCTTCAGTGTATGAAGATTTTCAAAATGAGGATGATACAGAATTTAAATAGGTAACATGTAACTCTTAATACAAAAAATGGGCAGATGACTCTTGATAATATAGAAACCTTAAACAGGTTAAATAAATGATAACAAAAAGTTGCTAAGAGGTACAGCTTTTGTTCTGTGACTCTCAAAACACATGCTGAGACAATGTACTTTTAATTCTATGGTTGATCAAATCCTTCATGTTCTAGTTTCAATAACTCCCAGAGACAATGCTTAAACTTTAAATTCATGTAAAAAATACAAGTTAATAATGAAATATCCAAACTCCAATCCATACTGGTTATTTTATGTGTTAACTACAATTTTTTTTAGTTGTAGAATTTTAGTGTGAGAAAGGTCTTTGAGGCCACACAAACCAGTACTATCCTTATGTAAAAGAAAGAAGGTTGATGTTCTTTTGGAATTACTATAGAAAGAAATAGCAGGAAAGCCTTCTATCCTCATGTATCAAAATTTAAATACACATATTACTCTATATAATCCTATCTTGTTTGAAATATTGTAACTATATATCATTTTTAAATTAAAGATGAGAATTAAACAGTAAGATTTTGCTATTTAATTATCTTAAGAGCTTAAGAATTTTCAAAATGTTGGATAATCTGAGCCAGGTGTGGTGGTGCATGCTTGTAATCCCAGTACTTGGGAGGCTGAGACAGGAGGATTGCAGGCTTTTGGCTAACCTCAGCAACTTAGTGAGACCTTCTATAACTTAGTGAGACCGTTTCAAAATAAAAAACAAAATAGGGCTGGGGGCATAGCTCAGAGGTAGAATGTAGCTGGGTTCAATCTTCAGCACCAAAAAAAAAAAAGGTTGAATAATTACTAAGCAAAGGATTTTTCTTTTCCCCCTTAACAGTCAAACATGCTGGCTCTAATTTAAAAATTTTAAAAACATGAAACCCTTTAATAATATTTCCGTGAGAAACAATTCTTTTAATATTGTTAATATACATCTAAAGAAACTGAGGTACAGAAAGATAAAAATTATAAAGCAGGACAAAAAAAAAAAAGTTAGAAATAGCCTTAACCTGCCAGATACAGTGGCACATGCCTGTAATCCCAGCACTCAGAAGACTGAATTTGAGCCGGGCGTGGTGGCGCACGCTTGTAATCCCAGCATTCGGGAGGCTGAGACCTGAGGATCCGGGTTCGCGGCCAGCCTCAGCTACCTAGTGAGGCACTGCGCAACTTACTGAGACTCGGTTTCAAAATAAAGTATAAAAAATAGGGCTGGGGGTGTAGCTCGGAGGTAGAATGCCCCTGAGTTCAATCCCCAGTACCACAAAAAAAAAAAAAAAAAAAAAAAAAA
>PVLC010003612.1:0-21467 GCA_004027655.1 Graphiurus murinus
GCTTTGCCTGGACTAAGTATCTAACCACTTGGAGAAGAATATTAGAAACTTTGGTCCTCACTTGATGAGTAAAAGACAATTCAGTTGTTCTCTGGGCCTAGTCATAAGGGCCAGCTGAGTAGACCATTCCTAAGCCCTGAGGTGAGGAATCTAAACAGAGCCAATCATCATGGATGTAGGAAGATTAACAACTTGTAGTCGCCTTTGAGCTGGGGAAAATAGACAGAATCAAGGGATATTATAGGCTACAAAAGGATATATATCTTAACATGAAGAGAGGCATATTCCAATGGTTGAGAGATGGAAGTACAGTAAGCCCAGGGTAGATGCTCACTAGTGTTGAGGTGTAGGTCAAAGGGGATCGATGTATCCATTTCATTTGAAAAGGAAACAGAGGTCTTCTCTGCGTGTACATGTATAGTTATTTGTGGGAAATTCCAGGAGATGAAGAGCTTTATCTGATGTAGTCCATAGCTTGACCCTGGAGTGGTGAATCCAGCTGGCAATTGATTGCTGTAGAAGTGAAGAGAATAGGGAAAGGTCCTTTCCAATGTGGGGCTAGATGTGTACAGAGTGCCAGAGGAAATAATTTTTTTCCATGACATCTGTTTCCTGAGAGAGCTTTCTGAGGTGTAATGTAAGGTTTTGTTGGCCCTGTACTTTGCTTCCAGGATGAGTGTAGATTTGGGGGCACAAAGATGGCATCTCTAATAAACTGTAATTTGAAAGAATCCCTTACCTATGAACAGTCTCTTATCTGTGGCTGGAGAGAGAAGGCCAGTGTGCTCCCAGCAGTTGAGGTATATTCTTTCCCAAGAGAAGAATAAGGCATTTCTATATAGATAAAAATTAGTGGGCGAACAGTAAGTTTTTCCCATAAATAGTATAAGAAGCAATAAATTGCCACTCTGTTGGCTTTTTATTTACCCATATTTTCTGGTGGGATAGAGGAAAGGACTCCAGAACATGAAGTTACCACAGAATAGGTAGGATCCAAACTTAAAGAAATGTTGGGGTTTATCTTGCCAGGAATATGGTTGTCCTGGATTCAACCTCTATGATGGTGATCTCTGATGTGGGAGCTAAATAGAGTGAGGGACACTCTTACTCAAGGACCAACAATTGGGGATCTGACCCGTGGTCCTTTCAGCCCTCAGAGCAGTCTCTCCTCTGCAATCTGGAGAAGATGCAGAGAAAAGGTAACTCTTATACACCACTGGTGGGATTCTAAGTTAGTACAACCACTATGAAAATCTGTATGGAAAATCCTAGAGACTAGTAATGGAACCAATGTATGACCCAGCTATACCACTCCTTTGTATAGACTTCAATAGATTGAAAGTCAGGATTCTATGGTGATACATGTATACCCATGTTTATAGCAGCACAATTCACCACACAAAGTTATGGAACTAGCTTAGGTGTCTACCATAAAATTATTTTTAATTAATTGTAAAACAACTACCCATTCCCTTATTTAGCACTCATAACTTTCCTCCCACTGGGCAAAAAAAAAAAAAATGTAGGGAATCTGCTAGAAAGCTTTGATCCAAGCAGACTAAGCCACAGGCAACATCCCAGTGTGGAACAATCTAACCTTCCACATGGGAGGATGAGCTGAAACTTGGGAAGGATGTTAGAAATGTGGTCTTGCAATGGAAGAATAGACTCCTGATTATAGCTAGAGTTAAGACAAAGGTGTGAGCCCGCATGGTGGTACATGCCTTTAATCCCAGTATTTGGGAGGCTGAGACAGGTGGATTGCAGATTCCAGGACAGCCTCGGCAACTTAGCTGAGATCCTCAGCAACTTGTGATACTTGGTTTCACAATGCAAAAATAAAATAAGGGCTCAGGGTGTAATTTGGAGGTAGAATGCTGCTGAGTTCAGTCCCTAGTATAAAAAAAAGGAACAGAAAAAAAAAAGTCTGGAAAATGAAACTAACTATTTTTTTTCCCTAGAGCAAGATTATGTATTTCCACTAGAATGAAAGAATAAAGTACAACAAATTCAATAGCACCAAATGAATGGAGTCTTAACACAGAAAACTGGGCCAGGTTTTCCTTTTATTGGTGCATTATAGTCTTACATCATTACGTACTTCATGATAGCGACTTCTATGCACACAGTACTTGCTGAAATTTCTCCCTAATCCCTCCCCACCCAACCCCTTCCCCATAGAGGATATTGAGGTTGACACTGGTATTCTCATATATATACATAATCCATGGAAGTGACTCCTTCAGTGATTTTCCTGCTCCCCCTAGCCTTCCCCTAGACCATTTCCTTGGATTACAGGAATTTGTCCTCCATTATTAGTTCCTTTGGTATCTTGTTTACTCCCTAACTTCTGTGTTTGAGAGAAAATATGTGAACCTTCACTTTCTGTGGACTGGCTTAACATAATGTTCTCTAGGTCTATCCATTTTCCTCAAAATGACAAAATTTTGTTCTTCTTGAGGCTGAGTAGAATTCCATTGTGTGTATATCCCATCATTTTGTAATCCATTCATCTGTTGATGGACAACTAGGTTGGTTCTGTAATTTGGCAATTATGAATAGTGTTGCTATAAACATGGGTATGCATATATATGTATATATATATACATATATATATATATATTACTATTAATATTCTGATTTCAGTCCCTATGATACCCAGGAGTGGTATACCTGGATCTTATGGTGAATCCTTTCTCAGTTTTCTGAGGAATCTCCACATTGATCTCCACAGTTGCTAAACTAATTTGTGATCCCACCAACAGTGTAGAAAATTTTCTATTTCCCCACATCCTGCCCAGCATTTATTGTTGTTTTACTCTCAATAATTGCCATTCTGATTGGGGTTACATGGAATCTTAGTGTAGTTTAAATGTGCATCTCCTTGTTTGCTAATGATGTTGAACATTTTTTCATGTATTTATTGGTCACATGCATTTCTTTGTAAAGTTCCTCTTAAGTTCAGTTGCCCATTTCTTGATTGGGTTATTTGGTTTTTTTAGTGTTAAGTGTTTTATGTACTTTGCATATTCTAGATATTAGTAGTCTAACAGAGGAATAGTTGGCAAAGATCTCCCATTCTGGAGGCTCTATCTTTAGACTCTTGATGATTTCCTTTGATGAGCAGAAACTTTTTAGCTTAATGCCATCCCATTTTTTAATTTTTTAAAATTTCTTGATTTTGGGAGTCTTATTGAGGAAATTTCTACCTGTGCCTACATGTTGGAGTGTTGAACATATGCCCTCCTCTAGTACATTCAAAGGCTAATTTCTAGGTCTTTGATCCATCTCAAGTTGACTCCTGTGCAGGGCAAGAGGTAAGGATTTATTTCCATTTTATCTACAACTGGATAACCAGTTTTGCCAACACCATTTGTTGAAAAGGCTATCTATCATTTCTCCAATAAATGCGTTTTGTCAAAAATCAATTGGCTATAAATGTGTGAATTTGTTTCGGTATCTTCTGTTCCATTGGTCAATGTATCTATTTTTATTCCAATACCTTGCTGGGGTTTTTTGTTTGTTTGTTTGTTTCGTTTCGTTTTACTATAGCTCTGTAGCATAATTTGAAGTAAAAAATTGTGATGCCTCCTCTATTCTTTTTATTGCTGAGAATTGCTTTGGTTCTTCTGTGACTTTTGTTTCTCCATATAAAATATTGGACTGGTTTTTCTAAGTCAGTGAAGAATGACATTGGTATTTTGATAGGAGTTGCATTCACTCTGTAGATCACTTTTGGCCAAATGGCCATTTTGACAATATTTATTCTGCCTATCAAAGAGCATGGTAAACTTCCATCTTCCATAATCTTCATTTCCTTTCTTAAATGTTTTATCATTTTCATTTTAGAGGTCCTTTACCTTCATTTTTAGATTTATTCCTAGTATTGTATTGTTTTTAAGATTATTGTGAAGGGGTTGGCTCACTTTAGGTAGGTTATATATATCTAGAAATCTTTTGATTTCTTCTATATTTTCCAGTGTATTGGAGTATAAATTTTGAAATAATTTCTGATGATCCTGTGGGTTTCCCCACTGTCTGTGGTGATGTGTCCTTTTCACTTCCAACTTTAATAATTTGGGTTTTTTTTGTTACATTGACTAAGGATTTATCAATATTGTTCATCTTTGCAAATAATTGGTTTTTATTTTATTAATCTTTTTTATTTTTATTTTTGTTGTTTTTCTCTACTTTTCATTGATTTCTACTCTGATTTTAATGATCTTATGCCTTTTACTGACTTTGGGTCTAGTCTGCTTCTATTTTTTGTGGTCCTTGAGGTGTGTCATTAGGTTGTTTATTTGGTGATTTTCTGTTTTTCCTATGTGGGCACTAAATATTAGGAATTTTCCTCTTAAACCACATTCAAACTGTCCCATAGATCTTGGAATGCTGTGTCTCTATTTTTTTTTTTTTTTTTTTCGGTACTGGGGATTTAACTCAGGGGCATTCTACCTCCAAGCTATACCCCCAGCCCTATTTTTTATTCTTTATTTTGAAACCGGGTCTCACTAAGTTGCGGAGTACCTCACTAGGTAGCTGAGGCTGGCCTCGAACCCGGATCCTCCGGTCTCAACCTCCCGAATGCTGGGATTACAAGCGTGCGCCACCACGCCCGGCTCTATTTTCATTTACTTCTATGATTTTCTTTATTTCTTCCCTTATTTTTTTATATGATCCAGTCCTCATTCAAAAGTGTATAACTTGGTATGCATATATTTATGTAATTCTTTTGGCCTTCCTGTTGTTGATTTCTACTTTCAATCCATTATGATTTGAAAAGATGCAAGGAATTAGATTATATTTTTTAAAGTTCTTGGTACTTGCTTTGTGGCCCCAAATGTTGTTTATTTTAGAGAAGACTCCTTGAGAAGCTGAGAAGGATCTGTATTCAGCTGTTGTTGGTTAAAACTTTCTGTATATGTGTATTAGGTCTATTTGGTTTATAGTGTTGTTTCAGTCTAAAAAGTCCTTACTCATCTTTTTTTTTTTTAATTGGTGCATTGTAATCATATATCTTTGTTAGGTACAAGCTGGTAAAGGCATACATGCACACATCTCTCCTTTAACCCTCCCCCAATTCCTGTTCTACTCCCTTGCCCTCCCTCCTTCTCAAGCTCAGTTTAGTGATTGACTTTGATATGTCTGTGAAAGTACCTCATGTGCATTAGGGTGTTTCCCCACGCCGCCATCACCTTGAGTTAAGTCACCTTTTGTGCTCATCTAGGGTTTCTCCTTCTTCATCTGGAGTTCCTCTTATGTTCCACTTTGTCCCTAGCTCCCGCATATTAGGGAGAGCATATGACTTTTTACTTTTTGTGACTGACTAATCTCACTTAGCATAATGTTTTCCAAATGACATGATTGCTCTTCTTTATGGCTGAGTAAAATTCCATTGTGTTTACTCATCTTTTTCCTGGAAGGCTGATCTAGTTGTTGAACAGTATGCTGAAGTCACTCAGTATTATTGCATTTGGATATATTTGAGACCTAGTGTCCCAAAGAGTTTATTTTATAAAAGTGAGTGCACCCACATTTGGGGCATAAATGTTTACTATCATCATATCTTCTTGTTGGACTGTTACTTTTTGTAGTAAGAAGTGTCCTGCTTTGTCTCTTCTTATGAGTTTTTCTTAAAATCTGCTTGTTGGATATGAGAGTTGTTGTACTTCCTTGTTTTCAGTCTCCATTTGCATGGTATATCTTTATTCCATCATTTCACTTTTAGCTTATTGATATCTTTACCATTAAGGTGAGTTTCTTCCAAATAGAATTCAGTTGGATTAGATAATTTAATCCACCTTTCCAGTCTATAACTTTTAATTGGGTAGTTTACACCTTTGAATTTCAGTATTAGTATTGAGAGATGATTTCTGTTTCCTGTCATTTGAGGTATGTTTTTTGTTTTATAAAGATTTGTTTCTCCTTGTAATTTATTTTTATAACAAGATTTCATACCTATTAAACATAATTTCTTACTGAACTAGTACTTCTGTAATATATAACACTGAGTTGTTTATTCACTTCTATATATCTATTCATTAATCACATTATGAATCTTTTTTTTTTTCATTTATAAAATTTGTCTCTTCAAAGCTATACATAAGAGTAGAACTCCAGTTTGTATGTCCTCAACTAAATAGAAATTATAGACTATGCAATCTGATTGCTTATAATGCATGGCTCAAAACAACATAAAAATCCTTGTTGATGGGGGATGGCATGATTTCTGTTAAGTTACAAAGAGTGGGAAAATATTCATTTCAATGAATATCAATCAGAAAACTACAAATGTTAGCATAAAAAAAGCCTTACCTCAACAAAACTGAACATTAAAACAGAAGCCATAAATATTTTAGATCTACTCTTCAAAGTGGACAGCTTAAAGTAGTATAAGCTTCAAAAGATTCTGCTTTGATCAAGTTGGCACTCTGTCACTTCTCTTAATTGTCTCCCATGGTTTTTATCATAGTAGTATTCACTCCATGACACTGATCTCTCATCAGTTTGAGGTCATTTATGTCACCAAAAACACTCATTTTGACTACATATAGACTTTTATTTTCATCTTGAGTAATTTTCTTCTGTGCTCACAAATCTCCAGGTTATGATTATAGCCCTTGAAAGTGATGTTAACTATTTTAACTTATCAAATGGTTTGTGGTGACAAGTGACTGCTTCCAAATAAGATTTAAAGGGCAGAATTTCGAGAGAGGAGCCCAAGATGGCATCTGAGTGAAGCACCTCTCCTCAGGTACTGTGAGCTCGAATCAAATCTGCCATAAAAGCAGCTTCTTGATGGAAGGAAAAAGCAACAAAAAAGGGAAAAAAGTAATGAAAATTGAAGTGCAGCTGAAAAGAACACAGAAAGTAGACCGAGGACAGCAAAGGGGTCCATGCACTGGGCAGCAGCGCACACCGAGAAGGGGCAGCGGCTATTGAGCCAGCAGCCTGGCGCAGCGTCTACTAACACCAAGACAGCTAATGACCTCCTGCATTCCCAGTAACCAGATGTGGAGAAAGTGACTCTAGAACTCCACACCCTAATCAGGCAGCATATCCCCACATGTTCAATAGTGACTGAAAAGCCTGGAACAACCAGCTTAAGTCTGCACTGGAGATGCCCCAGCTCATCTCTCCCTCAGAGCCAGAGCAGCACTCAATTATGTGGCAGAGCTTGAATCAAAACTGCCGCAAAAGCAGCTTCTTGACAAAAGGGGAAAAAGCAGCTAAAAAAGTGAACAAATTAATGAAAATTCAAATGTAGCTGAACAGAAGCCAGAAAGCAGACCACGGAAAGCAAAGGAGACTGTGCGTGCAGCAGTGGTGTGCACTGCAGAGCAGTGGCCACTATTAAGCTAGCCACCTGGCACAGGGTCTACTAGCGCCAAGACATCTAATGACCTCCTGCATACCCAGAAAACATTTGTGGAGTAAGAAGCTCCAGAGCTCCATACACTAATCAGGCAGCATATCACCACACCACCAACAGTGACCAGGAACACCTGGGACAACAGCTTAAGCCTGGGAGAGGAACACATCAGATTACCTCTCCCTCCAGAACCAGAGCAGAAAAGAACTGTAAGTTATCTGAGCTGTTGGGGGATACTGCGCAAAGGACAGACTCAGTCACCTGCCCCTCTAGCGATTGGATAGGGACAGAAGTGTGGGAGGGACCCAGAGCACAAAGGGCATAGAGACTTTACAGGTCCCTGAAAAATGCCTGGCATTTAGACTGCACTCCAGCCACCAGCAAAGGAAGAGAGAGAGAGAGAGTGGAGAGAGAGAGAGAGACAGAGAGAGAGACAGAGAGAGGGGCCTGTAGAAAGCACAGAGCCTCCGGCTTACACTGGGTCCAGACCCAGTGATGCCCCCCCTGCCTACTTAGACAACAGCAGCACAGGAACAGGTCTTGTGGATAGCTCAGAGACCAAGCTTACAGCGGGAGAGGCACCAGCAGAACTGCCTGCCTGCACTGATGGAAAGAACAAATAAGATTGCCTGAAACATGCTTGAAAATCTAATATAGTGAGCAGACATTTAAAAGTTGAAAATATCCACGCAGATCTAAAAGGACTGCAGAGGCCAACTCGGCTCTGTACTTACATTCTTGCAGGGGTTTTGTTTTTGTTTTTATTAATGTTGTTGTTTTTATTTTGCTTTTTATTATGTGTGTGTGTTGTTTTTACTCTGGTTTTGTTTTGTATTGCTTTGTTTTGTTTGCTTGGATGATTGGTTGTTTGTTATTTTTTGCTCAGTTTGTTGAGTCTCTTCCTACCCCCTTTTACAAGCTTCCTCCCTTTCTCCTATCTATATTCTTCTCCTCAACACATTTTTCCTCTTTCCTTTTTTCCCTGTCTCATATCAAGACCATTTCACACCACTACACCTAAATACTTTACATTGACTATGAGAATCCTCCGACATATCCATCCACTATCTCTAATATTTACCATATATCACCTCAACACACTCAAACCCTTATTCCACTGGACTATACCTTCCACCTTACCCTATTCTTGTATTCATCACTGTAATTTCTCACCCAACCTTCACCAGTGAACACAACCTGCCCTTGTATATACCAGTGGACATTTCTAAATCCCTACTGCAGATATTGGACCAGAGAGGTGAACCACCAGAAGGGACTGCCAAACCCTAAGGATAAACTCACCTCTGCTGTTAGAAAGAATAGCTCAACACATCCCACACCAAGGCCTAAAAACAAAGAGACCACAAACTTTCCTACTCACACCTCTAAGATGAATCCCCATAACAGAAGCAACAAACAGACTCTAGAAGACAACACCTGAAACCCACCAATGGCACCATTAGAGTGGGCAGAAGAAGCCCTAGAGTAATTGCAACTCAGTACAAGATACTATTCACAGAGAGAAAATAAAAATCAGAAACCTATAAATTGAGAGAAAGCTTGCAAGAGTAGCAAAGATATAAATTTAAGAACAGGGAAACCATGGGGAGTAAAAATAGTAAAGAAACAATGATCCAACACAACCCCACAATAACAGAACTCAACAACCCAAAATGGCAGAGATTACCAGAAGAACAATTTAGATCTTTAATAGTAGAAATGATACAAGATTTCCAGAAATAATGCAGGAAGAGCTGTAAAGAAATAAAAGAACAAATAAACAAAGAATCTAACACCCTGAACAGGAACCAAAGAGAAGCACTGAAGGAAGTGAAAGATGCAATAATTGAAGTGAAGGCATCAATACAAACTATAAATAGTAGATTAGACCACATAGAAAATAGAATATCACTCTTAGAAGATGACATTCCAAAAATGATCCATAGTACACAATCTAGAAAAAAAAAAGTTTGACAGTATGAATTGGACATTGACAAGATCTGGGTCAATTTTAAAAGAGCTAACCTAAGAATAATTGACATAGAAGAGGGATTAGAAGTTGAAACTAGAGATCGATTCAAGATGGCATCTGAGTGAAACACCTTTCCCCAGATGCTGTGATTTCGAATCAAATTTGCCCCCCCAAAACAGCTTCTTAACAGAAGGAAAAGAGCAAGAAAAAAAGCGATATTTGAACCAAAACTAGAGAAGACCCAGAGAGCTGATCGGGAAGCAAAGGAGATCGCCACACAGCGGCTCGGCACTCGGAAGTGGCTTGGCACTCAGCGCCGAGCCATGGAGCCAGACAGTAGAGCCCGGACCTGGAGCTGTGGCGGCTAGCCAGATGCTGGGAGCTATAAACACTGCAGAAGGCCAGCGACCAGACCAGGTGTGGAGAGAGCACCTCCAGGACCCCACACCCTAACCAGGTGGGGATCCCCGCACCATCCACAGCTACCGGACTGCGTGGGACGACCAGTGTAAGCTCCTGTGGGACCGCCCCAGTGCACTGCTCCAGGGCCAGGGCAACTGACTGCACAGTGGAGCTTGAAACAGGACGGCCGAGAACACAGCTTATTTGTGGAAGGAAAGAGGAGCAGAGCGGTTGAAAAGTGAGTGGGGCAACACGAGCAGCTGAGCAGAGCCTAGGAATAGGGGAGCCAGCGCATGCCATGAACCCGCGGCTGCCATCTTGCATGCCAGCCCCTCCCAGCCAATGTCCTGCCAGCTATCCAAACATTCATTGACCTCTTGCGCCCCTAGCGACGAGAGGTGGAACAAGCAACAACAGAACTCTGAGCAGCAGGAATCCGTAAGTTGGATTGCACCCCTGGGGTGTGGAGGTCAATATACAAAGGACAGACTCAGTCACCCCCCTTTCTAGCAATTAGACAGGAACAGAAGTGTGGAAGAACCCAGTGCCCATAGGGCACTTGAAAATGCCAGGCAGTTAGACTGCCTTCCCGCTACCAACAAAGGCAGGGTGAGAGACACAGGCAGGCCCTGTGAAGAGCTCAGAGGCACAAATTTGCAGAGGGAGAGGCATCAGCTGACCCCCTGCCTGCACGAAAAGAGCAAATAGAAATGCCAGAGACACACTTGAAAATTTAAGCTCCATACTTACGAGTTAGCAGGGCATTGGTTGTAGTGTCTGGTTGCTGTTTTTAGATTTGGGGTTTTTTATTTTGTTTTGTTTTGTTTTTTTGGTGTTATGTTTTATCTTTTTGTACTCTGTTTTTGTTTTGTATTGCCTTGATTTATTTATGTCTGTTTGGATGATTGTTTGCTTTGTTATTACTTGCTTACCTTGTTGAATCTCCTCCTTATCCCTTCTACAAGCTTCCCTCCCTCTCTTCCCTCTATATTCCTCTCCTCAACACTTTACCTCATCTCTTTTTTTTTCTTTTTTTCCTGTCTCATATCAAGACCATCTCATATTACCACACTTAAAACTCTACACTGACTACCAGAATCCCCTGACATATCGACCTAAATCTCTACAATATTTCACTTCAAAACACTCAACCTCTTACTCCGCTGGACCATACCCTCTACTTTACCCAAATCTTGCATTCATCACTGTGACCTCTCTCCCAACCTTAATCACTGAACACAACCTGTCCTGTATATACCATAAGACACCTCTAAATCCCCACTACAGAGATTGCATGAGAAAACTTGCAAGAGCAGCAAAGATATAAATTTAAGAACAGGGGAACCATGGGAAGGAAAAATAACAAAGAAACAATGAGTTACCACAACCCCTCAATAACAGATCTCACCAAATCAGAATGGCAGAGACTACCAGAAGAACACTTCAGAGCTTTAATACTAGAAACAATACAGAATTTTCAAAAAGAATGTAGAGAGAGCTGGAAAGAAATAAAGGAACAAATAAACAAAGAATTCAATGACCTGAAAAGGAACCAAAGAGAAGCATTGAAGAAAGTGAAAGATGAAATAGTCGAAATGAAGGCATCAATACAAACAATAAACAGCAGATTAGACCACATGGAAAATAGAATATCAATCTTAGAAGATGACTATACCAAAAATGAATCTATAGTACATAATTTAGAAAAAAAATATGACAGTATTAATTGGGCATCGAAGAGATCTGGGCCAATTTTAAAAAGCTAACCTAAGAATAATAGGCATAGAAGAGGGATTGGAAGTTGAAACTTATGGAAAAACAATCTCTTCAAAGAAGTAATATCAGAGAATTTTCCAAACATAGAAAGAGAAGTCGACACACAGGTGCAGGAAACATATAGAACTCCCTCAAGACAAGACCAAAGAAGAGGTTCACCATGCCACATAATAATCACATTGACCAATGTAGAGGCCAAGAAGAGAATTTTAAAGGCAACAAAGGTAAAAGGCCAAGTGACATTTAGAGGCAAACCAATTAGAGTCACTCGATACCTCCCAAATCAAGTCATGAAAGCCAGGAGGGGCTGGAGTAACATATTCCAAACTCTGAAAGAAAATAACTTGCAGCCAAGATTCTCATACCCAGCAAAACTCTCTCTTAAAATTGATGGGGATATAAAGACCTTCCATGACAAACAGAAACTGAAAGAATTTATGTCTTCCAAACCAGCACTAGAGAAACTGCTTAAAGAGATTAACTACAAAGAAGAACTAATGAGTTAACGTCAAAACCAGAGAAACAAGAATTTCCAGGAAGCAAACAACTAAGCAAAGAAGAATAACCTCCACTGAAAACAGAAGTCAAAACTCAAAATGTTAGGAATTAAAAGTCATCTCTCAATAATCACACTGAATATAAATGGTCTCAATTCCCCAATAAAAAGGCACAAGGTGGCAAAATGAATCAAAACTCAGAATCCATCTATATGCTGCCTACAAGAAACACATCTTACAAGCAAAGATTCCCACAAACTAAAGATGAAGGGCCGGAGTAAGGTAATCCATGCCAGTGGAAACCGAAGACAAGCAGGAGTAGCAACCATGATATCAGATAAATTAGACTTCAACCCTAAGATTATCAGAAGAGACAAAGCAGGTCATTTTTTACTAGTAAAAGGAACAATCCAGCAAGAGGAAATAACAATTATCAACATCTATGCCCCAAACGTAGGTGCAGCCACTTTCCTAAAACAAACTCTGCATGATATAAAGACACACATAATTCCCAATACACTAATACTAGGAGACTTCAATACTCCTCTTACATCTCTAGATCGTTCTTCTAAACAAAAGGTCAGTAGAGACACCTCAGACCTAAAGAATACCATAAACCAAATGGACCTATTAGACACATATATATTCTTTCACCCAACTACAGCTGAATTCAATTTTTCTCAGCTGCACATGGAACCTTCTCCAAAACAGACCACATTCTGGGCCACAAAGTGGAGCACTGGCAAATTCAAAAAATGTAACATAATTCCCTGCATCTTTCAGACCACAATGGAGTGAAACTAGAAATCAACTCCAAGAAGACCCAAAGTAACCGTGTAAACACATGGAGACTGAACACCACATTGCTGAATGAAAATTGGGTCATAGAAGAAGTAAGGGGAGAAATTAAAAAATTCCTAGAAACCAATGAAAACAGAGACAGAACATATCAAAACCTCTGGGACACCTTGAAGGCAATACTAAGAGGAAAATTTGTAGCACTGAGTGCCCACATAAGAAAAACAGAAAACCACCAAATAAATAACCTAATGACAGAGCTCAAAGCCACTAAAAAACAAGAACAGTCTAACCCTAAAGACAGTAGAAGACAGGAAATCATGAAAATCAGAGCAGAAATTAATGAAATAGAGAATAAAAAAATACAGAAAATCAACAAAACCAAAAGCTGGTTTCTTGAAAAATAAACAAGATAGATAAACCATTGGCCAACCTAACCAAAAGAAAGACAGAATAAACCCAAATTACCAAAATAAGAGATGAAAAAGGTGATATTACCACTGACAGTATGGAAATACAGAGGATAGTCAGAAACTATTTTGAAAAACTATACTCCAACAAAATGGAAAATCTAGAAGAAATTGACAAATTTCTAGACACATATAACCTTGCTAAATTGAGTCAAGAAGATATAGAAAACTTAAACTGCCCAATAACAATCAAAGAGATAGAAACAGCAATAAAGAGTTTACCATCAAACAAAAGCCCAG
This sequence comes from Graphiurus murinus, assembly GCA_004027655.1. Lineage (NCBI taxonomy): Eukaryota > Metazoa > Chordata > Mammalia > Rodentia > Gliridae > Graphiurus > Graphiurus murinus. The sequence goes on from PVLC010003612.1 coordinate 13,528, forward strand.
GACCAGATGGTTTTCCAAGTGAATTTTATAAAACATTTATAGAAGAGCTAATCCCAATACTCCTTAAACTATTCCGTGAAATAGAAAGAAATGAGACCCTCCCAAACACATTCTATGAAGCCAACATCACATTAATACCAAAGTCAAATAAAGGCAGCTCAAGAAAGGAAAACTATATCATTGATGAACTTAGATGCAAAACTGCTAAGCAAGTTACTAGCAATGAGCATTCAAAACCGTATCAAGAAAATTATACACCATAACTAAGTCGATTCATCACAGAGATGCAAGGCTGGTTCAACATATGAAAAACAATCCATGTAATCCACCACATAAATAGAATCAAAGACAAAAATCACATGATCATCTCAATTGATGCGGAAAAAGCATTTGACAGGATCCAACACCCATTCAAGCTAAAGCACTGCAGAAAATCGAAATAGAAGGAACATACCTCAACATCATAAAGGCAATATACGATAGCCCTACAGCCAACATCATATTAAATGGGGAAAAACTGCAAGAGTTCCCACTAAAAACAGGAATAAGACAAGGATGTCCATTATCACCACCTCTGTTCAATATAGTACTTGGACTCTAGCCAGAGCAATAAGGCATGAGAAGGAAATCAAAGGAGTAAAAATAGGGAAAGAAGAACTAAAACCATCCCCATTTGCAGATGACATAATACTATACTTAGAAGATCCAACCAAATCAAACTTATATAACTGATCAACAAGTTCAGCAAAGTGTCTGGATACAAAATGAATCTTAAAAAATCAGAAACTTTCCTGTATACCAACCATGAATGCACTGAAAAAGAAATCCAGAAAACAATTACACTCACAATAGCACCCCGAAAAATAAACTACTTAGGGATAAACCTAACCAAAGACCTCTATAAGGAAAACTATAAAAAGTTGAAAAAAGAAATCGATGAAGACCTTAGAAGGTGGAAAGATTTTCTATACTCTTGGATAGGCAGAATAAATATCATCAACATGGCCATTTCCCAAAAGTGATCTACAGATTCAATGCAAGACCCATGAAATTACCAAGGACACTCCTCATAGACATAGAAAAATCAGTCCTTCAATTCATTTGGAACAACAAAAAGCCCAGAATATCCAAAGTAGTTCTTAGCAACAAGAACCATGCATCAGGTATCAAAATACCTGACTTCAAACTTTACTACAAAGCCACAGTAATAAAAACGGCATGGTATTGGCACAAAAACCGTCACATAGACCAATGGAGCAGAATAGAGATTCAGAAACACACCCACACACTTACAGTCAATTGATTTTTGACAAAGGAGCCAAAAATATACACCGGAAAAAAGATAGCCTCTTTAACAAATGGTGTTGGCAAAATTGGTTAACCATATGCAAGAAAATGGAAATTACCCCCACTTTCTCACTCTGCAAAAGAGTCAACTCAAGGTGGATCAAAGACCTAGAATTCAGGCCAGAGACCTTGCAGCTACTTGAAGAGGGCATAGGCTCAACACTTCAACACATAGGCACAGGTAAAAAAACTTTCTCAACAAGACTTCAAAAGCACAAGCAACTCAAAGGAAGATCAATACATGGGATTGCATTAAACTGAAGAGCTTCTGTGTAACAAAGGAGACTATCAAGAACCTCAACAGACAGCCCACAGAGTGGGAGAAAATTTTTGCCAGCTACGCTTCTGATGGAGAACTAATATCTAGAATATACAGAGAACTCAAGAAACTCACAGCTAAGAAAACAAATAATGCAATAAAAATGGGCAAAGGATCTAAATAGACACTTCACAAAAGAAGAAATATAAATGTCCAATAAATGTATGAGGAAATGTTCTACATCATTAGCAATCAGAGAGAAGCAAATCAAAACTACCTTGAGATTTCACCTAACCCCAATCAGAATGGCAATCATCAAAAACACAAACAACAACAAATGCTGGTGAGGGTGTGGAGAAGTGGAAACCCTAATACATTGTTGGTGGGATTGCAAATTAGTGCAACTACTTTGGAAAACAGTATGGAGGATCCTCAGACAAATGGGAATGAACCTACCATATGATCCAGCAATACCACTTCTAGGTATCTACCCAAAAGAATGGAAACCAAACTATCAGACTGATGCATATGTATCTATGTTTATAGCTGCACAATTCACAATTGCCAAACTATGGAACCAGTCAAGATATCCAACAACAGATGAATGGATTACAAAACTATAGGATATGCACACAATGGAATTTTACTCAGTCATAAAGAAGAACAAAATCATGTCATTTTCAGAGAAATGGATGGAACTGGAAAACATTATGCTAAGTGAGATTACTCAGTCACAAAAAGTAAAAATTCATATGTTCTCCCTAATATGTGGACGTAAGGGAGAAGATGGAGTACAAGAAGGACTCCAGATGAAGTAGTAACCTTAGATGAGCAAAGAAGTTTACTTAACTGGAGGTGATGTGGGAGGGTGGGAACACCCTAATGCACATGATGTACTTTCACAATCATATCAAAATTAATCATTAAACTGAAACTAAGAAGGAGGGAGGGCAAAGGAGTAGGGCAGGAATTGGGGAAGGGTTAAATGAAAGATGTGTGCATGTATGCCTTTACCAGCTTGTACCTAACAAAGATGTATGATTACAATCCACCAATAAAAAAATAAATAAAGAGCAGAATTTCCAACAACTCTGTTTAATCAGCAGAGAAATAAACATCTGACATCTCTAAAAAGTTGAGTTAAAATCTCTTCCCCAGAATATTTATTCCAAGCTAACAATCATTTATATTAAAGGGAGAAATTGGTTAAAAGACCAGTAATGATTTTTTCCTAGGCTATTTTTGGGAAGTCTTACATTTAAATTATTATTATTTGATGGTTCAATTTCATGGTGCTGGGAACAGAACCCCAAAGCTTTGCACATGTCAGGCAAGTGCTCTACCACTGAGCTGCCCTCCCACCCCTAAATTATTTATTTAACCTTATTTGAAACATTTTATAATGCACCACATTTTTAGTTAATGGACCCTGGACTCCAAGATAATATTGTAATCTACTTGAATTCATAGAAACACACATGTCTTAGTCAATATATTTCAGCTCAAATCTCATTCGTATAGACCTCTTCTAGTTGAAAGTATATCTCATTTTTAAAAAGGATACAGTGAGTGCTATTTAGGCACATTCAGGGGTAAAATGGTTAACTAATAATTTAATTATGCGAAAGCACATAAAGCTATCTAAAACTAGAAGTATAAAAATTGATGTATACTTCCACAATGAATTACAATGACATGTATGATTCCTATCTAGTAATTTTGTTTTAGTCCCCACCTGCAGACAACATTTAGTTAGGTTGTTTTCACTTACACTATATACTGGGCAACAAAATAAAACAATTATTTTAAATTGCTTTAAAATCACAAGTTACTTCAAAGGAAATAACAATTTGATCTAATATTTATACATGAACGTGATCAGCAAGTTATATTTAGCAGCAATTCAGAAATAATCCAAACTTTTTTCCCTTTTTTAAACTGAGGATTGAACCCAGGGGCATTCTACCTACAGCTACACCCCAGTACTTTTTAGGTTTTATTTTGAAACAGAGTCTCACACAATGGAATTTGGCTCAGCCATAAAGAACAAATGTATGTAATTTTCAGGAAAAGGAATGGAACTAGACAATATTATGCTAAGTAAGATCAGCCAGTCTCATAGTCAAGGGTCATATGTTTTCTCTCATATGTGGAAGGTAGAGAGACAGTGGTAAACAAAATGGGCTTGAGATCAAAAGGAGATCAGTAGAATACTGGAAATGGATTGGAGGAGGTAGGTGAGAAGGAGAAAAAGAGAACTGAGGAAGGAAATAGTAAATATAATGCTATGTGTATATATGAAAGTACCACTACCAATCTCACTAACATGTATGAAGGAGAAGAGAGAATGGGGTAGATATGACAGGGACCCCACCAAATGTGATGAGCATGTATGTTTCTATCACATTGTACCTCGTCGTAATGTATAAATATAATGCACCAATAAACATATATAGTTTAAAGAAGAAACTAGGTCTCAGTAAGTTGCTGAGGCTGGCCTCCAAAGTATAATCCTCCCATCTCAACAAAGCACTGGGATCACAGGTATGTGCCAACACACCCAGCTGAAAATAATCTAAATTTCTATCAGAAAATGTTTAAGTAACAGTCGTGCACTGATTAAGTATGGGGATACATTCTGAGAAATGTGCTGTTAATTGAGTTTGTCATTGTGCAAACATCACTGAGGAGACTTATGCAGATCCAGATGGTATAAGTGAATCACCTGCCATGACCTCTTGACGCAATCAGGAGATGAAGTAAGCAAGAGATATGTGAGGCTCCTGCCTCCATAACATATCAAAATGTTTTATAGTAAACTTTGTTTCTTCAGTAGAAGTACACTCTACAATAATGTTAAAATATAATAAATTCACAAACCTGAACACAGCCATTTATCATTATTATCCAGTACTAAGTACTGCACATAATTAAATGCCTTATACTTTTATACAACCGCCAGCTCAGATTTACACCAGTCTCACCACACAAGAGTAAGGGCATTTCACTGTGACTTTACTACCTGTACAAGATCACTAGGTGATGAGAATTTTTCAGGGCAGTATAACATTTTGGGTTCCCCACTATCTGTGTGGTCCACTGTTGACCTAAAGTTCACCATGTGACACCTGAGTATATATGGCAGATTTATGACATACAATACTCTATAGAAATTTCAAATTATGTTTTGGGAGAATAACATGGTAAGAAACTGCTCACAGTAAAATGCGGAGTGAAAATACAAAAGACATACATATATATATATATATATATATATGTATATATATATATATATATATTCTCAAAATGTTAACATTTCTGTCCAGTTCCTCTTTTAAAATAAATATGTTTGTTTTTGCATTATATTCTCTTATATTGTAAAAACTCTTTAATATATGTATGGTTTTTCTTTAATATGGTCATTACTACTTACATATTGAGAAAAACTGAAATCAAATGCAAATCCAATGCAACCCAGTCTTCTGTAGTTTGAATTAGTAAATTCTTAGACTCAGTGTATTCTTTTATTACTTTGATACAAACATTATACAAAGACTGGCATGAAATCCACCTCTGGCAATGTAGAAAAGTAAATAATTCTATTATCTTTACTTCCCATAAAAGAAAAGTAAATGTATTTATAGAGCACAGTGATTTTGTATGAGGGTCACTTGTATACAGAATGTGCATATATTCTATCAGATTTAGTTGTGGTTTATCATAAATTACAAATGTGATATGTGAAACATTTAATTGTTGGTAATGAAACTTACCTTTTCTGACTTTAACATAACCCGTCAAACCGATTACACTAGCTTGTACCTCTATGAATTTACACCCTACTTGGGTTCCAATTCCTCGGTATAAATGCTTTAGAACTAACAACAAAGACAACAAAATCCCTCCAGACTCGAGTTGTGTCCAGTTCTGAGATCTGAGTTTTGTTGTTTCCAAAACTTGAAAGCATCCATTAAGATCGTCAGCTCTGAGGGTCTGAAGGGTAAGCATCCCTTCTGTCTGGTCACCTTCAATGTTCTCTTTAGTCACTAGACACTTTTGTTTATCCCCCATCCCTCCTCTCCCAGTGGAACCACAAGCCCTAATTCAAAGAGGAGAGAAGTAGGGCTCTCTCCATGAAGTGCAGTTTTTTAAAAAGAGAAAAAATTAAAAAAAAAGTTCTCCATGACATAGTTCTCCTTCTTTTGACAAGGAGGAGAGTCATTACATCTAAGGTGCTTCCTGTGCCCCATTTCAGAACCTGACAGAGGTTCCATGTGCTGTCACGTGCCCGTTGGCACACGAACAGGCCTGAGAAGCAGCTCACCACCTCACTTTTTGCCCCCTTTCCTCTCACTGGAGATTTGCCTTGCGGGTGCCCAGCTGGTGGCCACCTTGCCTGCTCAGCTTCTCTTCTAGAGGGTTCAGGAGTGTGCTCTCCTCCTGCGGGAGTTTGGTAAGTGTCACCTCTTCCTGTGATTCCTCCTTGTCCCCAAACCACTGACCTGGCTGCCAGGTGGGAAGAACACCAAGTGTCTCCTGGGCGAGGTCTCTTGCTGTTCCAGCATCTTCTCCTCCCTCTGGCTAGACACTGACTGAGACTCTCAGTATAAGCAAGTTACAAAGGAAAAGCCCAATTTTGGGAATAGCTACAGCAGTCTGATCTGAGCGCCCTTGGCCAATGGGATATCAAAGCGATCCTTGGGTCCTGCCTTCCAATTGTTTGGCAACAAGAGAACAACCAACAGGAATTGCTGAATGGCGGGAGAGAATGCCAACCCGGAGAGAGACAGTTCTCACCTGAGGATAATCCAGATGTCATGACTGTCTCTCCCACTCTACTATGCCTTGCACAGGACACTTCACCACAAATAGGGATAACTTCATGGGTGGTCACATAACTAATACCGTAACTAATTGGTGGCCACATAACTAATAACTACTTGGTTCCACCACTCTTGTGGCTTGTGGGTTCTGGAAGGTTGGCTCAGGAGAAGACAGACTCCTAGGAGTTGGATAAAGAACCGGGGCAACATCTTGACCAGATTTGTCCTCTGGACTTCGCAGAGGGTATCACTCACTGACTTCAGTTTGTGTGTCTACCTTGGCTTCAGTGCTTTCCCTACCTGGCTCCACCAGGCTTTCATATCCCAGGAATCATCACTAAGTCTGGAGCTAAGGGCCCAGCTCCAATCCAATCCTTCCTACTCACCTGCAAGGTATTCTCCCTCAACTCTTTTTTTTTTTTTTTACTCTCCTTATCTTTCCTTCATTACACCATCCTTCAGTCCTTGGCCCATGAGTTTTTTGTTTTTTTTTTTCCTCCTTTCTTACCCTCAAGCCATTTTGTGTACTAAAATTATTCCATGTCTCCAGAGTCTATGAAGGTGTCAAATTTTTACTATTTTTTTTCTTTTTCAATTGTACAGACATATTTTTTTAGAAAGGCAGACACACTTTTAAGGGAAAATATGGGCAATCTCAAGGGAGAGACATATTTTGGAGCAAAGTAAGTATACATTCCAGGGAGAATAGGACTATCTTTGAGATATATTCCCTCTGAACTATAACTGTAGCCCTATTTTATTTTTTATTTTGAAATAGGATGCCATTAAGTTGCTGAGGCTGGCCTTGAACCAGTGATCCTCCTGTCTTGGCCTCCAAAGCACTGGGATTGCCTGTGTGTGCCACCATGGCCGGCTTTATCCTCTTTAATATCTATCACCTGGATCTACCTCATCCCACCATGTGTTAAGTATAGACACATTGTGCATACATATTCCTGCACTCACCATACCAAGTATTTAAATAATACTCCCAAATATTCACATGTGGACTTAGGCTGGCCTGGAGAGTTCAGGAATATGAAGTACCTTTTTTTAGAAGACCTTTAATTTTTGGAAGGGGAGAGGTACTGAGGATTTAGTGCAGGGGGGCATTCTCCTTCTGAGCTACAGGCCTTTACTTATTTTTGAAACAGGGTCTCACTAAGATGTTGAGCATTTCACTAAGTTGCTGAGGTTGGCCTAGAACCTAAGATCTTCTTGACTTGTCTTCCCATATACTGGGAATGCAGGAGTATACCACCAAAAACAACTCAATACGTAAAAAAACAAAAAAAAATTGGTGCATAGCCAAGCATAGTGCCTGTAATCCCAGTACTTGGGAGGCAGAGACAGGATTGTAGGTTCAAGGTAAGTCTCAGCAACTTAGTGAGAATGACAGCAGCCTAGCAAGATTCTGTTTCAAAACAAAAAATAATAACTAGGGCTGGGGTGTAGCTCAGAGGTAGAATGCCGCTGGCTTCAATCCCCAACACCCTCCGCACATACATATT